>JAANDH010000658.1:61531-165346 GCA_011799765.1 Nymphaea thermarum | reverse complement strand
GGGACGATTTGGGGGAAAGGGAGCGGGAGAGCAAAGGAGGAAGAGGTGAGGACGGGAGGAAAAGGGGAATAGATGGAAGAGGGAGGAAGAGAGGTGAGGATGGGAGGAAAGGGGGAAACGAATGGGAGGGGGAGGAAGAGAGGTGAGGACGGGAGGAAAGGGGGAAACGGATGGGAGAGGGAGGAAGAGAGGTGAGGACAGGAGGAAAGGGGTAAACGGATGGGAGAGGGAGGAAGAGAGGTGAGGACGGGAGGAAAAGGGGAAACAGATGGGAGAGGGAGGAAGGGAGGTGAGGACGGGAGGAAAGGGGGGAAACGGATGGGAGAGGGAGGAAGAGAGGTGAGGACGGGAGGAAGACCTAGCACCGCCATGCTGCACTGCCGTGCTGCACCACCGTCGCCGCCACTACTCCTTCCTCTTCTTCTCTGTGTCGATGCTCACTTGTGGAATGTGAGATTGAGAGGGAAAGGAAGAGGGAGATAGAGATTAGAGAGGAAGACGAGGAAGAGGAAGACGAGGAAGGGGAACCGGTCGGGCGAGTGATATAGTTCGGGTCTGGATTTGGATTTTGATCTAATTTAACTTACCCAAAACCAAAACTGTTATAAGAATAACCCTCCTTACTGAACGCTTCGCCCCCTTCCTCCGACCAGGAACCTAACCTCCTTATTAAGAAAGAAAGGAAAGAGAAAAATCGTAATTTTGATTTTGATATTTAATAATTTTATGGTTTAGAGATAATTTTGTCATATATATTATTATATATTAATAATTATAATAATAAATAGTCTTCCCGCACCGCCACACCTAAATTTTTTAAGATGTGCCACGCTGGCACCGGCACCCGCACCCGCACCCTGCACTCCGGTGACATAGGTCTGAAGGCACAACACACAATGCATGTTACGTCTCGTAAGACCATGATAACATACATGGCATGTCAGTTCCTAGCAAACTTAAGTTAGCCTAGTTTGTTCTATGTTAATCTATGTCATACATTATATGCTAGTTAATTTTTAGTCAAAGTCTAAGCAGGAAATATTAATCAAGGACACCACCTAGGAGTTGGGCCGGTCCCAGGGCTTGTCCACCTTCGTTGCCGTGTGGACACATTTGGGGCCCAGAGTTATAAAAGATATTTTCTTCCTTTATATGTCACAAATAGAAACATCGGAGTTATGCAAGAAGTATCATATTGCACAAAAAAATGATAGGTTTGAATGCCTTAGACATATATATATATAGAGAAAGAGGAAATAAGAACTTACATGACCCTAGGCAGTGATACAAATAGTTGAAACCCTTCATCCCTCATGTCAAAATACCAATGTTGAATTTGGAAGTAATTATGTATATGTTCGATAATGTTGCAACGTAGAAGTGATAGGAGCACAAAAAACTAATACAAAATAAAAAAGAAAAGAATATACTATCAATTTTATGCTTCAAAAATATTAACTCAAGGAATTTTTAAACCACAAACGAAGGTGAAGCTACGAAGAAATGCCTGAGAGAATTTTCATGGCCAGATTAGTTTTTGCCTCAGTCATGAATTTGAAAACCTTTTTATTTGCAAAGCACAATCTGTTGACATCTATAAAAGGGCCTCTAAGGTCGGATGTCACTGACCCTAGTTCCTTAGCTCTTTTGTAGGTTTCAAGGGCGAGCCAGCCTCATCTAGCCCTCCAGGCAGCTCAAGTCCAACAAGAGGAAGAAAGAAAGAAAGAAGAAGAAGAAGAAGAAGAAGAAGAAGAATAAGAAGAAGAAGAAGAAGAAGAAGAAGAGGAAAACCAGGAACACCAGCTCCTTCTTCCTCTTTCTTTCTCACACACACATCCTCTCTCCTCTTCTCTCTCTCTCTCTCAGGCTGTCTCACACATTTTCTCTCTTTCTCTCACGCTTCTTTGCATCTGAATAAAGCTTTCCATAGAGGCTTCTAATGTTCGATTTTTTTTTTACTTTTTGCTTTTTTTTCGTTTTTTTTAATTGTTTGCATGATACATGTATGGAGTAGGGAAGTTGTGGTTGCCTCTATGGACGATTGCTTCTTTTTGAAATATGTGTTGTTTTGTTGGTGTTGATCTTTTTTGTGTATGTTCGCTTGCATGGTTGTGCTTTTTTGGGTTCTGAAGCCACTAAAGAGGTTTAGGTCGCATTTTTAAGCATAACTCTCTCTTCACTGACAAGAATATGTTTTGTTTCCCCTTGTTCCATTGCATATTTTGCAGGGTGTTCAATGAAGCTTTAAGTTATGACAATGCATGATTAACTTGATCCATGGAAAACTTCATGCCATATAGTCTCATAGTTCTATATGGTATGTTTGTATTATTTGTGCTTCCACAAGCGTGATCTTTGTTAATTTCATATGTGTATATTTTAAACATTTTAATTTTATGATTTGCAAGTTGTGCAAGTCTTAGATTAGACCCTTCAACTTGATTCCATGTTTTGGAGACTTATTCTTCAGCTGAAGCAAAAACCTGTTTTATGTAAGATTTTGTTTTTTTGACTAACTTTTAAAACCCATTTCTCTCCGTTCGTGGGTCGTATTGATGATCCATAAAAGCCATTAGTTTCTTATGTGTGTCTAGTAAGTCCCCCCCCCCCCCCCCCCCAAATTTTGATGAAAATTCATCTTTCATTACCTGTTTTATGCAATTTACAGGTTGTAGAAATTTGGTTTTGAACTTTTGCCAACTTGGGAACTCATCAAGTTGAGCTCTAAAACTCCAATTCTTGTTTCGTATAGGCCAACGTTAGCTCTATATGTTTAGTTATGTGGCACCAATTCTTATCCAATCCAATACGTTTTAATAGGTCGTCGAATCGATTTTGTGGAGAAAGGTTTTCCGCTGCAATTTTCTGTGGATTTCTGTTAAAACTAAATTTTTGTCAACCCTATAATGTCATAGCCTCTTATCATCAATAGTTTTCTTGTGCTTCCACTTGGGATATTTTATTTGGCATACCTAGTGTCTGCCCATGTTCTTCTAGATTAATCCAAGTCCATTTATTAGGATAAAACCCATCTCAAAGTTGGTTGTTTCAGTACAAAAAAAAAACTAACGTTTTGTTTGGTTGGAGGGAAAGGGAGGGAAAGGAAAAGGAAGAGAAGAGAAAGGGAAGGGAAATGAATGGAATGGAAAGGAAAGGAAAGAGTTAATTAAAAAGCTTGTTTGGATAGAAAGGAAAGGGAAATGAATGGAATGGAAAAAAGACTAAATAACACATGGATTTAGAAAGGAGGGAAAGGAAAGGAGGGGTAGTGTGGGAATAAAAATCTCTTCCACTTACCTTTCTTTCATTTCCTTCCCAATCCATTCGATTTGGGAGGAAAGTGATTTACACTAGATAATCTCTCCCTTTCCTTTCAATTCTCTCCCCTTACAGCCAAACACGCTTTGCCCCTTTCCCTCCTTTCTAATTAGCCAATCAAACAAAGAAGGGACTGCTCAATCCCTCCCTTTCCCTCCTACCAAACAGGCCGTAACTATACCAACGTGTCAATGGCGAGTATGGTTCGCGTTCCCAGTGATGACTAATCTATACCGATGAAAATCTTCAGCGGTATGCCGCTGACATTCTTCTTCCGACGCCAAATAAAATCGATCGGGTCATCCTTTTTTGTGTGGGAGTCATCCTTTTTTGCCGATTCTCTCCGCTCAGTGTTATGGTTTCCTGCATCTCCCACAAGGAAGAAGAAGAAAAAAATGGAAGATTTCTACATGAACCAAGGGTGGGGGTGGGAAGCCCAAGCCATCGAAGTCGGTATCTTGATCGCATATGTTTGGCCTGCAATTTTCGGTTGGTAGGGTTACTCGATGTCTCGCAGCCGGAAAGTACGCGGAGAGAGTGAGCGCGGGCGCCCTCGTCAACTTTTCTGCAGTTCTCGAGTATCTCGCAGCGAGGTGTTGATGAGAAATAAATTATGATATTTGTTTTTTATTATTAGTTCTTTGTCTTCTGGATCTGTTCTTTGTATCGGTTTATGATGATTCAATTTGATTTTTTTCATTTATGAAATGCTGAACCAACCTCATAGGCTGAAGAGGCCTTGTAGAGCCTTTCCTATCGAGTGGACTTTTTATCAGGCTTTCCTTTACCGTCTCGATCTGTTCCCAGTCCTAGTGATCCGTGGACTACCCCCTGCTGACTAGGGGTGGGTATCGGGCCGGGCCGGCCCGGCCAGGTTTTCCCCAGCCCGGGCCTGCCCGACCAGGTTTTCCCCGGCCTGGGTCGGCCCGTCGAGCCTGAAGCCCAGCCCGTAATATTGCCAGGCCGGGTACCGGGCCTGTCCACCCAAAATGAGGTCCGGCCTGGGTCGGCCCGTCGGGCCTGAAGCCCAACTCGTAATATTGCTGGGCCGGGTACTGGGCCTGTCCACCCAAAATGAGGCCCAGCCCATTTGGCGAGTCGACGACCGCGGCGGGCAGCGCAGGAGCCACCTCCCACGCCGGAACTGTCCCTCACCGGACTTCAGCAGGGAGCGCGCGTAGGGAAAGGGGGAGCAGAAAGGAGAAGAAAGAGGGAGAGGGGGAGCGGTAGGGAAAGGGGGAGCAGAGAGGAGGAGAAAGAGGGAGAGGTAGGGAAAGGGGGAAGGGAGAGGAGGAGAAAGAGGGAGAGGGGGAGCAGTAGGGAAAGGGGGAGCGAAGAGGAGGAGAAAGAGGGAGAGGGGGAGCGGAGATTGGAGAGGAGGAGGACAGGAGGGGGAGAGGGAGAGCGAGACAGAGGACAGGAGCAAGGGGAGAGGGAGAAGGAGACGAAGGACAGGAGGAGGGGGAGAGGGACTGCGGGAAGGGGAGCTCGGGAGTCGGGCCGGCCAAACGGCAGCCCGGCCCGACACCCAGCCCTACTGCTGACTATTAGTTTGGCCCTGCTTCTGTTCATTTGGTTACTACAAACGGAGGAGGACTCAGTACCAAATGCTTGGCAATTCAGGTCTGGTCATTCAATGGTAAGCAAGGGAGTCCCCAATGACATCAGATTGAAAGATCCAAATCTTCCTCTTCTGAGCAGAAATGGATGCACTAAGAAACGATCGGCGGAGTCGCTCATAGGGACATCGTCGTCTCAAAACCGAACTGCTGGGACTGATCAATAGGAAGAGGAGTTTGAGTAGGGCAGGACAAGACAAAGCTGTGCCGACCAGCAGCAGGATGCTACTCACGAGATGGTCAGGGACTTCACCGGTGTTTCCTTTGTGTTTTTCCTCTTCCCCTTCTCTTGCCTCGAGTGCCTATTGCCCCTGAAACCGATGGAAACAAATGGATGTTTTTATTTCCGGTCTGTTTTACCTGTTGTTGTTATTGGTTTTCCCTTTTAGTATGTGCCGATGGAGAACAAATAGGAAGTCTTTAGTTTATGTTCTTAGTCTTGGAATTTTCTTCCTAAGGTTTTTTTTTTTTCATCTGGAAATAAAAGCGATCCCTTTTACGTCTGTTTTTTTTTGCCTATTGCCTTTCGTTCAGAAATTTTTTCTGTTTTGCAAGACCGCAATTTTTTCCTCTTTATTTTGTATTTTTTTCTGTGGATCTCGTCGAATTTTGTTTGTGTTGAGATTTTTTATTGTTTTTGCTATAGTCTCATCTGTTTTGCTCTCTGATGAAATAATATCAATGTTTTCTTTTTCTCTGTCAGGATCAGGCTCACTGGAATCTTTGTCTTGTTCATTGTTCATTTGTTCTCCTTCTCTTCTCCTTTTTCAATATAAGAGCTTTTGAGTTGCTATATTGATCAGACCATTTGAGGTGCCCTCTCCATCACCTGCACCACCATTTTGAGCTGGGTAGTTATAAAGAGTGGGAGCTGCACCACCGTTTATTTCCAGATCGTAGCCTCGCCCAAAAACTGATTAGTCTCATTTAAATCTCATAAATCAGGTAACCTACAGATGTGGTAAGTTTATTTTTTCTCTTTTGCCTATTCTCCAATAGGCTGCCCACGGACCAGGTTCCCTCCTTAATATTATGGCATAGCTGTTGAGGTTCACAATCTAGTTAACCATAGAATTTCCTGTTCTATCACAGTACATTTCATGAGAAAGAGGAAAAGGCGGATTTGCAGGTCTTCATTTGGTTAGATTGCTGGAAGACTACCTTCTGTCTGGGTCTCTCTTTGGATACACAGCCTCATATATCAGCAGGCCTAGCCTTCTTTTTTTCCTAAAGGTAGACAACTGAGGTTGTGGCCTAGTTTGTCCCCTGAAACCAACTGATATTTTGGCCTCTAACATAGTCTTTAACAGGCGTCTGCTGATAAATCCGTCCGATGGACAACTGAGTAAAAGGCGCTGCTGCAATCTCAAGAGGTTCTAAACCTGGTAAGTTACCAATATTATGCAAATATGAGTTTTCGTTATGAATATATAAAGATATTTTTAGGATTGGTGCATAAACATACAACCAACCAAAAGCACCAGCTAGCTAGACATGGATCCCAAGTAAGCTGTTCTTGCATATTTTCTTTTGTTGGTGCCCTATGTAAGATTTGATAAACTCAACTGTTATTGAAACTAAAAGCAATTCCATGATGTAATCCTTCCTATGTCAAAATCTGTGAAAGCTTGCTGTGATAATTTCAGAGTAATGGAATGTAAGCTTACATGATATATATGTGCAGGGCCTTTGTTTTGGCTTTAGCTTATGTTGGTCTCTAAAGTCTAACTGGATGAAGCTTCTCATGTGTAGGTGTGACATAACTAACATTCTCTAGGAAATGGATAGGATCCTTAGACCAGAAGGGATTGTGATATTTAGGGACACTTGGGAGGTTCTCGTCAAAGTTCAAGTGATAACCGATGCAATGAAGTGGAAAAGAGAGTTTGTGGATCGTAAGAGTGGACCTTCCAATCCTGAGAAGATCCTTTATGCTGTTAAGACTTAGTGGACGGGGAAGGGAAACCAGTGACAAGAAGAAAAGGAAGCTTACAAGTTTTGTGAGTAGCATAAAAGTTTAGAGATTTGGTGAGTTTTCTGCATCCATGAAAGTTACAGAGCTACTGATCTACCTACCACATTGTTTCGACCATCCTCCTCTTTTTACTTTTCTCCCCATTCACTACTCAAGCATGAATGTCAATCTAATGCGATTCTCTGGAGTTCTAAGTCGATCCCATCTAATAGAATCTTCATATAGATAGAAGTCTTAATGCCATGTAAGCTCATTTTAAAAATTCATATGTTTATAAATATATACAAGTAAAGAATATAAACATATACCAATTTTTTTTTTCTCTCTCTCTCTTGTACACACAGATTCATGAAGATGATTGTATTAGAATTTAAGTGAAGCATGCACCATCAATCTCTATCCTGCTGTCTTTGCACACCATATTCATGAACATGATTCCATTGGTTAGCTTGCAATTCAAGTGAGACTTAAATGGCTTCCACAGTATCTAACCTACTCTCTCTCACTATATATTCTTGAAGAATATGTATACCTGTAATATATATATATATATATATATATATATATATATATATATATATATAGATGAAAGTTAATGCAAAATTAATGCAGCTGCCTTTATGAAGAAGGTGAACGGTTTAACTTTTGGGTTCTCCAAAAGTTCCATCGTGCCAAGACATGTGCCCCTTCACCTTGCCTATTTTTAATTTTCAGTTTTTTTGTTTTTAATATGGTCATTATATTTTCAGTTTTTTGTTTTTAATATGTCCATAATGACCATAGTGGAATTACCGAGAGTCAATGTCATTTATTTTTCAGTTTTTTTCTTACATGTATAAATATGGTCCTTTGGGTTGGCTAAAGGTGTAGGAGAAAGCATTTCAAGTGTGCTCCAAACTTTTTAGTGTTGTGTGCTCTTAACACGTGTCATGCCTTTGTGATCACTTGTAGAAACAAGTGTTCGATTAGTGCATTGTGTTCTTGTGTTGTGTCATTCACAGGAGCACAAGAAGAGGACGTGCAGGCATGTCAATCCTTTTGCTAATAGTGGTATCAGAGCCAGGTTGATTGTGTTGTCGTGATTGTTGGTAAAAGTGCAAAAAAGAAGTCTGCAAGGTAAAGTCTGCACATAACTTGTTCGACAAAATTTCTGTGGGAAATTTTTGTTCATTATGGCTAATGGCATGTCCACTTAGAATATTTTTCAATCGCTCATACCTGTATTTAGTGGTGATAATTATGGTTTTTGGAGCATAAAAATGAAGACTTTCTTTTTGTCACAAGATCTTTGGGATTTAGTTGAGAATGGCTATGTAGAAAATGCAGAGAGCTCAAAACAAGGAGAAAAGACAGTTGAATCAAAAGAGCAACAGAAGAAGGATTCAAAAGCCTTGCTTGTTCTTCAACAAGCTGTAAGTGAGACTATCTTTCCTCGAATTGCTAGTGCTACTAGTTCAAATGAAGCTTGGACTATTCTCAAGCAAGAATATCATGGTGATAAGAAGGTAATGATAGTAAAACTCCAAATCCTTCGTAAAGAGTTTGAGACATTGTTTATGAAAAACAATGAATTAGTCCAAGATTTTTTTTCAAGAGCTTTCATAATTATAAATGAGATGAAAACCTTTGGAGAGGTTGTTAGCAACCAGAAAATTGTAGAAAAAATATTGAGGAGCTTACCACCTAAATTTGATCATGTGGTTACGGCTATAGAAGAGTCTAAGGATTTGACTGCATACTCTGCTAATGAATTATTGGGTTCTCTTTTAGCCCATGAACAAAGAATGAACAAGTCAACTGAGAAAAGTGTTGAACAAGCATTCCAAGCTCAAGTCAAGTTGGATGACTTTAGCAAAGAGAGAAAGAGAGCAACTGTACGAAAAAATGCATGTCGTGGGTGAGGTAAAGGTTACTATCGTGGACGTGGACGAGGAAGATTTGAGGCAGACAGAAACAAGTCAGAAGGAGGTGATACTAACAATAAAAAATATGGCCACAAAAACAGGTACTGTGTTTTTTGCAAAAGAAATGGTCATACTAAAGCGTACTGTGGGATAAAGCAAAACAACAAGCTAATGTAGTGGAAGAGAAAGCAAAAGATGGTAACTTATTTTTTACTCATACAGAGTCAAATGAATATATAGATCATGTATGGTTTTTAGATAGTGGATGCAGTAATCATATGACAGGAAAGAGAAGCTTGTTTTGTAACATTGATGAATCGGTGAAGCAATAAGTTCGACTTGGAGACAACAAAAAGGTGCAAATTGATGGTAAAGGCACAATTGAGATATCAATTAAAGGTGGTACTAAAAGGTTGGTACATGATGTTTATTATATACCTGGATTAGCATATAACTTACTAAGTGTTGGACAGTTAGCACAAAAAAGATATTTGATTTCATTTCATGATGATGTATGTGAAATAAAAAAGAAATGTTCTACCATGCCACCTATAGTAGTGCACATGACAAAGAACAAAATGTTTCCAATCGAGCCTTCACACTTTGATGCATATGCCGTAGTTGCAGACATGAATAAAGTGTCTAAGTTATGACACTTAAGATATGGACACTTGCACTACAATGGACTGAAGTTATTGGGGCAGAAAAATTTAGTTGTTGGTTTACCTCGTCTTACCAATAATGAAGATATTTGTGAAGCATGTGTGTATGAAAAACAACTTCGTCTTCCATTTCCAGTTGGGAAAGCATGGAGAGCAAAAACTCCTCTAGAATTAGTGCATGCTGACATTTGTGGACCAACAAGAACTCCATCTCTTAATAATAGTAGATATTTTCTACTATTCACTGATGATTTTTCTCGCATGAGTTGGGTGTTTTTTCTTGTTGAAAAATCTGAAGCCTTTGAAAAATTCAAGGAATTTAAAGTGTTTGCAGAAAAAGAATGTGGGCGACCTATAAAAATATTTCGTACTGATAGAGGGGGAGAATTTTTGTCAAATGATTTTGACAATTTTTGCAAATTAAATGGCATACATAGACAGTTGACAGTAAGAAAAACTCCCCAACAAAATGAAGTAGCTGAAAGAAAAAACCATACAGTGGTAGAGATGGCTCGTAGCATGTTGAATGAGAAGCATCTTCCAAATGAGTTTTGGGCTGAAGCTGTAGCTACAACTGTGTATCTTCTCAACATATCACCAATCAAAGCAGTTTGCAATATGACTCCATATGAAGCATGGTGGAAAAAAAACCTGATGTAAGTAATTTAAAAGTTTTTGGATGCATTGTCTACTCTTTGCTTGATTCTAGTAGTCGAGACAAAATGGATAAAAAGAGTGAGAAATGTATTTTTGTGGGTTATAGTAATAACTCAAAATGTTATAGACTATACAATCTAGTAACAAAGTCTTTAATCCTTCGGCGTGATATCATTTTTGATGAGTATAGATCATGGGAGTGGACAACAATAGAAGATCAACATATTCCATTTGTTGAATCAACTTCTCACTCAAATGCATCAACGTCAAGTGCTACTCATTCAAAAGAGACTAATTCAGATCATGAAGAAGATGTCGAAATAATTACAGATGGGTCTTCTCCACCAAGAAAGGTACGATCTCTAGATGACATATATGCTTCTTGTTCATTTGCTTTTATGGTAACTGAACCATCATGTTATGAGGAAGCATGTGGTAAAAAAGAATGGGAAAAAGCAATGCAAGAAGAGATCGACACAATTAAGAGAAATGATACATGACAACTTGTAGATTTGCCACAAGGAAAGGAACCTATAAGTGTGAAATGGGTTTACAAATTGAAATATAATGTTGATGGAGATGTGCAAAAATACAAGGCCAGACTAGTCGTCAGAGGGTATGTACAAAAATATGGCATTGATTATTTTGAAACTTTTTCTCCTGTTGCTCGTTTTGAGACTATTAGGCTAGTATTGGCACTTGCAGCTCACTTAAAATGGAAGGTATTTCAATTTGATGTCAAATCTGCTTTTTTGAATGGTGCTTTAGAAGAAGATGTATATGTACATCAACCACAGGGCTTTGTCATAAGTAGACATGAGAAGAAAGTGTATAAGTTGAAGAAGGCCCTTTATGGCCTCAAGCAAGCACCAAGAGCATGGTATGGGAGGCTTGACGCATATCTTCACAAAAATGGGTTTCGACGTTGTGAGAGTGAACCCACATTATACTTAAAAATGAAGGCATTGATATGCTTGTGGTATGTGTTTATGTAGATGACATTATCTACATGGGATCAAGTGATGTGATCATTCAAAAATTCAAGGACAGTATGATAAGTGAGTTTGAAATGTCAGATTTGGGTTTATTGCATTTCTTCCTTGGTCTTCAAGTTGTTCAAACAAATAATGACATTTTTATCTTTCAAGAAAAATATGCATTAAGCCTACTTAAGAGGTATAAAATGTTAGATTGCAAGTCGTGTTCTACTCCTATGAATGCAAGTAAAAAGTTGACTTTGTCTGATGGGACTGCTAAAGCCAATGAAACATTGTTTAGAGGTCTAGTTGGTGGCTTGTTATATTTGATTCATACACGACCAGATATTTTATTTGCTGTCAGCTTGGTATCCAGATTCATGCACAATCCATCATTACACCATTTGGGGGCAGCAAAACGTGTTTTGCGTTACATCCGTGAAACTACTGAATATGAAATTTGGTATAAATCAGATGTTTGTTTCAAGTTACTTGGTTACACTGATAGTGACTGGGCAGGAGTTGTAGATGATCGAAGGAGCACAAGCGGTTATGTTTTTACACTTGGATCAGGTGCTATATCATGGTGTTCAAAGAAGCAAAGTACAACGACATTATCATCTTCAGAAGCGGAGTATATTGCTGCATCTGCAGCTACTTGTTAGGAAATTTGGATGCGTCGAGTTTTGGAAGATCTTGGTCAAAGTCAAACTGAAGGAACACCAATTCATTGTGACAACAAGGCAACTATAGCAATGACAAGAAATCCGATTTACCATGGACGGACAAAACATATTGAACTTCGTCATCATTTCATTCATGAGATTGTTGGTAAAAGTCAAATCGTGTTAAAGTATTGCTCAACCAATGAGCAAGTTGCGGATGGGTTTACAAATGCACTTTCATACCCAAAATTTATGAAGTTTCGATCTCACCTTGGTGTTTCAGACTTTGCATTAAGGGGGAGTGATGAAAGTTAATGCAAAATTAATGCAGTTGCCTTTATGAAGAAGGTGAACGGTTTAACTTTTGGGTTCTCCAAAAGTTCCATCGTGCCAAGACATGTGCCCCTTCACCTTGCTTATTTTTAATTGTTAGTTTTTTGTTTTTAATATGGTCATTATATTTTCAGTTTTTTGTTTTTAATATGTCCATAATGAACATAGTGGAATTACCAAGAGTCAATGTCATTTATTTTTCAGTTTTTTTCTTACATGTATAAATATGGCCCTTTGGGTTGGCTAAAGGTGTAGGAGAAAGCATTTCAAGTGTGCTCCAAATTTTTTAGTGTTGTGTGCTCTTATCACGTGTCACGCCTTTGTGATCACTTGTAGAAACAAGTGCTCGATTAGTGCATTGTGTTCTTGTGTTGTGTCATTCACAGGATCACAAGAAGAGGACATGCAGGTAGATCAATCCTTTTGCTAACATATATATATATATATATATATATATATATATATATATATATATACATATATACATATATATATATATATACATATATACACACACACAGACACACACACACACACACACACACACACACATATATATATATATATATATAAGTTCAGAGAAGGATATTTTAATTTCATGCACAGACTATAACTTCTTTCAATTGGTATTCTCTTTGATCAAACAATAAGTTTAGTTTTTTATACAAATGCATTTGTTGCCTGTGCTTTTCCATGGTGTTGTCCTTAAAGACTTGTGGCCAATAATCACCACCATCATAGAGAAAAAGTGAGATGAGCAAAAGTTTGTTCGTGAACTTGTTTGTTTGTGGAGTTTGTGTCGAACCTGCTTACTGGATTCTTGGTTAGCCATTTCACAGTATCTCTCCATTTATTTTCAGTTCCAAATATAGACAAAAATTTAGTGACCAGGTTGTCACTCGCACAACGACGTAGGATTTTTTTTTCCTTGAATAGCTTGTCTTTTTCTATTTTTGGTGGTATCTTGAGATAGAATTTTCTCTTTTCTACTTCCTCCTCTATTCATAGGTAGGTTTATGTAGTTTCTTGTTTTCTGATTCTTTGTTTTATCTTGCATGTGTATATATATAGGTTTTTCTAGTACTTATTTTGGTTATTTGAATAATAAGATTTAGACTTTTTTTTGTTCAATTAAAAGCTATAGCGGTGAGGATGCACCGGTATCGATGATCTATACCGATGATGAAACCCAGGGCAACAGTAACGGTGATTTCAGTTGTGAAAAACCGCTATGTAGTTATAGCGGCGACAATACCCGGTCCAAACCCTCACCGCTATAGGCATGTTTTCAAGTAATCTCCGCTCTTGTCAGCTGGTTGTTTCTTACAATAGTTAGCTTTTTACACCACATGGAATTTTAAATTTTGATCCAGTCCATGTTTGTCAAGTATGTAAAATTAGTTTGATTCTACAAAGAGTACCCTCTAAATTTCAAGACAAAACGAGGTCATTTAGTAGGGTTTTCACCCTCCCAAAATGGGACCTTATCAAGCTGTTACAGCATGTTTTACAACACATAGTATTTTCTGTCATGACTTCAGTCATCTATAGCCTCAATCCGAGGTAGTTTTATACACCTTACACCTAGACTTATTTATCCACATGTATAGAGAGTCTCCATGACAAATTTTAGCAAAAATTTAATCTATTTGATAGGTTTTTGAAAGCTCCAAAGTAGCCACCCAAATCAACTTTTATGTTTTCCTTGGTTTATTGTAGAAATCTTCTGTTTTACTACTTCTCGATTCAACACCGCATTTTGTTTCGGGTTAGATACGTATCGTTTTACAAGTGGTCATCTTCACTCATGTGTCTAGAATGCTATCGTCAAGTTTTGTGGTCCACTAACTAATTCTACATCATTCTCCTAGAACTATGTTCTGTTTCGTAACAACTTGTCTACACCATGTTTTCTTTCTCATTCACATTCTAAGTTGATCCTTTACATATTAATTTTATGTTAGGCATCTCCAACATCGGTAGGAAGTCCTCATCGCATGAAGTCTAGGTCATATGGAAGGTTGACTAGAAAAGTTTTCATGCATGTTACATTATGTTATGCTCTATCAAGATCCATAACAAGCCTATTTCTAGTTACTTCGCTCAACTTCGTTAATGGTTTCTTGGTATGGTCGCCTTACGCTTAGCACTTGTTTAGGTGTGTCTAACATGTATGATGGGTTTATTTGCATGCCTTGCTTGCAAACCACAATTCTAGTATGACATGTTTTGTACATTTGCATCATGTCAATTTAAATTATCTAGAAGTATTCGTGCATGCATTCATGTAGACCATTAAGACTTCATTGAGGGAAACAAGTACACAAGATAGGGGCATCCCTTTTCACATCATTAAACTTGAAACAATCCCGAGTTGTACACATTGTCTCTTGAATCCTTTGTTATGTTCTTGGTTAGATTTGCATCACTTATAATTTCCTACATAAGAGAGTAAATAAGCATAATCTAATTTGTTACAAACCATAATATGACAAGTACGAGTTTTAGAAGTTTAACTAGACCACCTAAGAAGCGAGCTTAGGTCTTATCCTTCTAAATGCATAAAAAAAATGCTCAATTGGTAGACTAGAGTAACACAACATAAAAATGAAAGTTGAAAGGTGGAGAGGACTACTAAACTTTTGTTTCCTACACAATGGTGAAAGATAAAACATAAGCCCTAACAGCTAAGTTTGGTGCCATGGGAAACCTAGATAACAAATGACAAATGAAATTTGACCTGAAATTTGATGTAGAGGTTCTCTGTACATCAAATAAGGAAGCCTAGATGTTAGATTGAGAAGCTACATCAGAATGTGAAATGGTGACATACCCAAATGATGATAGATTTTACTTCAAATAGAATGTAATGGAAAATTAAATAGAATGTAATGGTCATATTAGACAGCCTACCTTGGGACATGATAAACTATGGCTAAAGCACTTAGTATGCCATAACATTTGGTAAAGTAAGCTACAAGTAACAGATATGAAATTCATTCTAAAACATCACAAATATAGTCCAAAAAGCTAATTATTGCTGCAAATAATGCAAAAACATGATTGGAACATGACTATGGAAAATGGAGAAAGCTGACCTAATGACTTTGGATTAGCTTCAAGACACATGGGTAGGTTCTTTGTACATGAGAGGAGGGCCTCCAAGTCATAAGATAAAGATATGACTTCCTTAACATGATATATGCAATTTAAAAATTATGACAGAAATAATGAAGTGTAGAAAAAAAATATGGAATAGCATGCAATTAACCAGCTTGCTAGGCAGTTCAGATGAGGCTATGAATTGAACTGAAATATGTAGAAACATATAGAAAAATATTCTCTTCTATGGATTTGAAAAGCCATTCCTGGTTATTGAGTTCGCAAGTTGGCCAACTTTAGAACATATTTTCTGCTACCTGCAAATTGCAAGAAACTAGTTCTAGGAATGTCGCTAAATGGGAAGGAAAACAACTTGAATTTTTGTGAAAACAAACTAGATACTTAGAATAAATTGGAACTTTTACAGTTCTAGAAAACGAGCTATGGATTGAGAGAAATAGGTTCTTAAATATAGCAAAATTCTGAAAATTATAGTAAATAAGATTTTGAACTAAGATTATAACATGAGGATTCAGAATGCAGAAACTAAGTATAAAATGATTTCTAACATGACCTGCACACCTCTAGCATTTTAAGCATGGTGTGAACCTAACATGCATGAAGTATTAGGAAAATGACGTATGAATGCATGAGGAACAAAAAACAACTAGTACATAACATTAAAAAAAAATTAAAGAATAACCATAATGGATGACACATGATGAGCTGGTTTTATATTGATTAGGGTAATCATATCATGATTATACCAAAACCAAACATGGATACACACCAATTAGGGAGGCAAAAGATTGCATGTCTGTGGAAGGGGAGCTACACCCGTGAAGGAGTCTCAGCCTCTTTAATGGGCTTAGAAACAAAGGAAACCAATAACAATGAAGGGAAACAATGTTGTGTCAAACAAAACAATGCAACATGAGTCTTAAGAGGAGCTAACATCTAGGAAAGTGGTCTCAACCTTTTGATGATAACCTACTTGTAACAAGAAACTAATAATAAAGAGAGTAACAAATATAAAAAAAGATGCATTATTGTTCGCATGGGTCGAAATGTGAATAAGCAAAATTCTTTTAAAATTGGGGTTTTAAGGAAATTTTTTTAGAGAAAGGGGATCCGCCCGTCAGTACGAGGTCCAACCGTTCCCGCCGCCTTTAACATGGGTAATTAGACCAATGACTAAGGATCATTTGGATCATGTATGTGTTATTGATACAAGTCCTATATGCTTATGCATTGTGGTTTTGGATTCAAAAACCAAAGTGATTTGCTGGATTCAAAACCCAAAGTTTATTTTTGAATAAGTGATTTTAACTTGTTTTGAAAATGGATTCCTTTGATTTGAAGATTGGAGGGTTTTTAAATTGATTTAAAAACTTTTGTTTTGGTGCCATTTGAAATCCACAATTCTTAGAAATTTTGAAGATTTGAAATTGAGTTCTTTGTTGTGAACTCAATTTGATTCATGAATTAAAATGATGAGCATCTTATGATCAAAATTGATTTTGAACTCTTCTTTTGCCAAATCGTGTGATTTGGTCTAAGATATTTAGAAACTTGTGTAGAGTTCATTCTTTTGATGGGACATAAACCCAAAATGTTGTTTTCTAAACAGATCTTGGCCAAGATTATGAATGCATTGTTTATGGTTTCTTTGGAAGTTAAGTGAAGTTTACAAATTCTTGTTGCAATATGACTTGGTCACTCTTTGCAACTCAAAGTTGAATCACTTAACTTCTTGAGAATGTGCATGTTGTGCTATTGATTTTGAGTGAAAGTGAATGCATGAAATGAGAAGGAAAACTATATAAAACATTCATTGTTCTCTCTCTCATAATCTCTCAAGATTCATTCATATAAACATATATTCTTCACTCTCTCATAATCCCTCAAAGTCCATTCATTATAATTACATATCATACATTCTATGCATAAAGATTGATTTTAATTAAAATGTAGTACTTTTTCTAAATGTGCTTATTATATTATTAAGCACATGTGTTAGAGATGCAGTCCATAAGCTTGAGTAATGGATGAGAAACTCAAAACAATTAAGAATTGAGAAAATGAGGATGAAATCAAACTTTAAAATATAGAGAAAACATGGATATCATCCTTTTTCCTCAAAATTGTCCAAACAAATCAGATTTTATTCTGATTTAAATGGATTAAAATTAAAGTATTGATTCTAAGAGTGTTTTGACTCTTGGAAAATGATGAAATTCAGTTTTACTCCATGTGAATTACACATCTAGGCTGGCAAAAATCATGTGCCATATGTTATCATTCATGTCATAGAGTTCTAAGAACTTTTCGTTCTCCCCAAAATCAAACAAAATTTCAGATTCTTGTCCTAGAAGATCCATTCATTTTTTAGACTATTAAAACACTTTTCGTCTTATTCTTTAGGGGATACAAAGATTAGGGTTTTTGAAGTATGATCTTACATCATTTTTGAGGCTCAATCAATCACATGTAAGTCTGAAAATTGGTGAATGAAATCAGAAATTTCTAAAAGGCTTTTAGAGAGCCGATTAGGTAGGGTAAAAACCTTTTTATTGTTTTTCAAAACATAGCCACTTTGTGGCTGAAAATTGATATTTCAAATATATTATGGTATGATTTCAACAACTTACATATATCTTACATATGGATTGCTGAAATTAAACAAATTTTAAAATGAAATGAAAATAATTTCATAGCTTTGTACTACGAAAATCAACAAAGCGATCTCCTTTTTTAAAAACCAGTTTGAAAACGTGTTCCAACCAGATTTTAAAAGAAAAAAATGATTTTTAATAAGAGATTGTACGTGTATATATATAACAATATATATATATATATATATATATATATATATATATATATATATATATATATATATATATATATATATATATGTACGTATTCTACTCTTCAAAATGAAACTTTATCAAGGGACCGTATGACTCATGATGATTCATGGCTGGGTTCTTTTATGTAGGAAGATTGAAAACTTGTTTCAAATCTCCCATACTACCATTCATCAATTAAAAAAAAACATAAAACAAAATAACTTTAAATAGAAAGAGATATATGAATGCTCAAGCTAATCCATCCTTAGTTTCGCCATGCCAAAGGTAGATTACATTAATGAGAATGCATCCATCCTTAATAGGGTTTTTCGTCATATATATATTGCAGAAAAATCACTCTCTCACCGTGGGATTCTCTCATGGTGGAGAGTTTAAAATGGTTTTAAGCTGGTTGTTTTGAAAGGGATGTGGCCGTGGGACCCTTTTTAAAATTTGATACATGGGTCCATCTTTATGAAAAACCAATGTATGCATGCATTATTCATTAACATGTACATTTAATCATATGTTTCCCCTAGCTGGACATCATCCCCAGGTATTAAACAAATGAAATAAACCCCTCCCACGAATTGCTGAAATTAAAATGAACCAACAAGCTAAAGTATATGAGAAATGAGTTAAAATCACCTACCATGTGGTCGGTCTTGATGTTTGAACTTCTTCTTCACTTGTTTTCTAAATCAAGCAATCCTAAAAAAGAATCCAAGCTTGGATTCGAGCTTAGCAAAGCTAGAATAAGAATAGCTTGCTTGCTGAAATTTGTAGTGGAAAAGAGAGAGCTTCTCTCCACGAAGATCCTAAGTAAGGGTTCACTTAAGCACCCTCACTTAGCAAACCCAATAGAGATAATAGAGGAAATGAAGAAGAAAATGAGAGAGGGGGGAAAAGGGCTTGGACGGATCTTCTTTCTCCTCCTTGGCTTCTTCTTCCTAGCTCCTTGGCTGCAACAACTTGGTGAAATGCTCAAAAATTCGTTCTCCCCCTTGGTGGCCAAGGGGAGGCTTATATAGAGGAGGAGGTGGGTTCAACCACCTTCTTAACTCACCTTGGGAATTCACTTAAGACCTTGGGGACTTGTAAAATGAGTTAAATAGGGTTTAAAGGCTCTAATTAACCATTCTTAACCCATTTACATGAGCTAGGTGGGTTGGGCTAGGTTTGGTCAACTTTGGTTCAGACCTAGCTGACCAACTTTGACCAAAATTTTGGATGAAAATGCCCTTGCACAGGGTTTTGCCTTATTTTGTGCTATTTATTTTTTTCTTTTTTTAAAATCGAGCTTGTTAGGATAAATCCTAGTTATTAAGCTCCAAATGCCATTGAATTATGATAATTTAATTAAGATTTGAATAAAATTTGAAAATTCTATCAAATTGGTTCGAAAAGGGTATTTTCGTCCATAACTTGATTAAAGATGGATTTCAACTGAATCAAACTTTGGTTTGACATATTGAATTTTAATTTGGTATTTGATTTATATATTTGACAAATCAAAATGTATATTTGTCTTTCATAAACCAATTAAGGTTCTGTAATCTCAATTTGATCATAGAAGGGCAAAATTGTTCAGATTGGTCAATTTCAACCAATTGACCAAAGTTAAAGCTCATTTGCGAGTAGTTTAACTTGATTAAAGATGGATTTCAACTGAATCAAACTTTGGTTTGGCATATTGAATTTTAATTTGGTATTTGATTTATATATTTGACAAATCTAAATGTATATTTGTCTTTCATAAACCAATTTAGGCTCTGTAATTTCAATTTGATCATAGAAGGTCAAAATTGTCCAGATTGGTCAATTTCGACCAATTGAACAAAGTCAAAGCTCATTTGCGAGTAGCTTGACTTTGTTTGAGGTAATTTGATAAATTTGAGCTAAGAAAGCTCTTAATTGAGCTAAATTGTACTTTGACTGAGTTTAGTCAAAGTGGGTTCGATTCAGTCAAAGTCTATTTTTGTCCACTGATTGAGTCGCAGGACAGACCTACCCTTTTGACTGTCCTGAGCCCAAGTTGACCAAACCTAGCTGAAATTGGCACCACATTTGGGTGCACCCAGGTCAAACCTACTTGGATTAAGTAGGTTAGGTGAGTTTAATTCTAACACTTATTGCTTGTTTGGAATTTGATTTTTTCTGTAACTAAGGGAGAGAGAGAGATTAATGTCTCTCTTTTCCTATGAACCTTCATTCATTGTCTCGTGAAAATGATTTTTTCATTTAATTGAGAGAAAATATTACTTTTTTTTTAAAAAAAGGTGTGTGACCCCTGGGGGGTTCTTGATCACACGGGCTTGGTGGGGCCCACACGTGGGTCCCACATAGCATTCCAGACTGAATTAGATCCAATTCTTAGATTTAAATCAAAATTTGAATTTTACCATTAGATTTGGATTTCAAATGACATTTACAATTGGATTTGGATGTCACATGACATTTACAATTGGATTTAGATGTCAAATGACATTTACAATTGGATATGGACATCAAATGACATTTGGACATAGCTTGGACTCGTAATCTTGCATTGGGATTCGTGTCAAGGAATAAATTCATGATTTGAATCTAAATTGTTCTTTAGATTCAAAATTAGCATTGAAATTGCAATTTTTTACAATTCTTTGGTAAAATTTTCACATTGCTCCAATTTTGATGTGGAAAAATTTGGGGTGTTAACAATTATATATATATATATATATATATATATATATATATATATATATATATATATATATATGGTCTCCATCCTTTCTCTCCTTTCTACCTTTTTTTCTCTTCTTCCACCTTCTACCTCTTCTTTTTTCTCTTTAGAATAGGATATCCAGTAGGGACAGATTAATGATGGTTATTTCTTTCAACACCTAGAAAATTGACTAATTTAGAATATAAAAAAAGAATAAAGAGAAATATAAGAAAGAGAGAGTCTACGTGAAAAATTGACTAATTTACAAGATGAAAGGGCAGCTCAACCCTAACATGTTTATATTGGTGTTGAATAGCATTCCCAAAATTTCCAATACGGTCTCTGTTTTGTTTTGTTGACTGGTAAACTTTAGAAAGAGTTGCCAACCCAAATTTGGATGGCTGGGATTGATTCAAGGACATATATTACAATATAGTAGTTTTGCATTTTGACTATGGATTGCAGACATAGATAATACAAAAATATGAATTTAAAAGAATATTTTGGATTTAGATCCCAAGTATAATATCATCTACATATATGAGCAGCCAAGTAGTAACTTCACCTGAATGCTATGTCACATAGGTATTGGTACGGGTGCCGGTACGGGTACCGGTGGGGGTACGAGTACGGACCATTTTCAAAAAAATTGGGTACCGAGGTACGGCCGTACACATACGCGGCTATATATATATATATAATTATTGATTTAATCATTTCAATGATAAAAAAAACATAACTGTTACAACATAAACATAGCATTATAACCTATAATGTTATTTTTATGTTCTAACTGCATTTATAGCAGGCTTAGCAGCACTCATAAGCCTTGAGTGGCTGTCTGGCAGAGTCTTGACCACCGAAATCAAGAAAACAAAAACAGAAAACAAATAAAAACAGTCAATGGAACATTCACTTATTCAGAAGACAGACCAAATTAAGATGCATCGTTAAAAATTTTAAACGAACAACAAGGAAACGAAAAAACGAAATCAAAACGACACACAATAGATTGATATAACAAAGAAAGGGACTGTAAGATGAGATTTGAAGAACCAGAGAAAGCTACCGCAAAAACTACCGAAGGTATGGTTGTAATCGCCGTCGGAGGAACAAGTTGCCGCCACTATCGAAAACTCAAGCGTCAGTCGAGAGGATTCACAAAAAATAAGCAAATACCGTCGCTGGAGATTGTCTGCCATCGCCGGTCGCCGCTGTTCGTCCACTGTAGTCGCCAGCCACCAGAGAGATTGCCGCAGTCGGTGAGAAATGCATCGATGGAGGAAGAAGACGTCGTAGGGGTTTAGGGTTTTCAATCATTTTAACGTTAGACGATGTTTAAAACGTTAAAAACTTAAAATGGTTAAAATAGAAATGGACAGCTATGGACTCAATCAAGGTTGACCGAGTCTGAAGTTGGATGAAATTGAACCCGGGTATGTTGACCGTACCTGGTACTGCGTTGACCGCATTAGAGACGTACCCACAGGTGTACCGGTACCCATACCTAGACCGTGCAGGTAGAGGAGTACCCGTGTGACATAGCATGAATGATACATGAATAATGAGTGATCAAGTGAACTTCTGTGAAAACCAACCTGTTGTATATGAAGAGAAAATGTGTCGAACCATGAATGAGATGCTTGCTTAAGTCTATACAGCGATTTTTGTAACTTGCACACCCATTTGGCAGGATCATTTGTAGCATAACCAGAGGGTTGTTCCATGTATACCTCTTCCTTAAGAAAGCCATGAAGAAAAACATTTTTAACATCGAGCTGATACAAATTCCATCCATATGAGAC
Organism: Nymphaea thermarum; assembly: GCA_011799765.1. Classification (NCBI taxonomy): domain Eukaryota; kingdom Viridiplantae; phylum Streptophyta; class Magnoliopsida; order Nymphaeales; family Nymphaeaceae; genus Nymphaea; species Nymphaea thermarum. Next base: position 142,776 of record JAANDH010000658.1, on the reverse strand, counting down.
TGCAAGAGATATGATAACCCTGACTGTTCCCATCTTGATGACTGGACTGAAAGTCTTATCATATTCTTCCCCATACTGCTGAGTGAAGCCTCTAGCCACAAGTCTAGCCTTATATCTATCAATGATTCCATAAGGTTTATACTTGAGTTTGGAAACCCATTTTGAGCCCACTACATTCTTACCATCTAGACGAGGAACAATCTCCCAAGTTTGACATTCACTTAAGGCAGCTATTTCTTCATTCATAGCCTCGACCCAATATTTGCTTTTTCATGCGTGCTCATAGCATTTTGGCTCCACCTTTTTACTTAATTCAGTCATGAAAAGCTAAAAATCCAAAGAGAAACTATCATAACTTACCCATCGATCAATGGGATGCCACACACGTTCTGATCTACGTGGACAGCTAGGGGCAAGTTCTGGAGCTAATCGTCGAGTATACACTACTCCTGAAAAATGATTAGGCGAAGTCATGCTGTTGGACTGAGTAGATGAAGATGTGTCTTCCATTTGAGTGTTTGTGGCTGTCTCAAACTCATCAATAATCCTCTCACCTTTTGTGGGGTGTGTGTTAGCTCATTGGCCTAATATTTCAACATTCAGCCATGTATCATATACATCATTTCTTCCATTGAGTATTGCTTGTGTCCCTTTCAAATCCTTCAAGCTGAGCTCATCAAAAACAACATGTCATGAAATATGAACATGTCCAGTTTTGGATTGTAGCAGCGATATCCTTTATAATTTTTTGCATAACCCACAAATCTACACATGATAGCTCGATCTTGGAACTTATTTCTCAAAGAAACATCAACATGAACATAACAAATGCATCAAAAAACACGCAGTTCATCATAATTTGGTTGTTCTTGATGTAGAACAAAGAAAGGGGATTTTCTCTCAAGTAGAGATAATGGCAGATGATTAATGACATGCACAGCAATATGAAAAGCTTCAGTCCATAAATTCATGGGCATATCTGTGTTATGCATCATACTTAGTGCACTTTCAACTATATGTCTATGCTTTCTTTCAGCAATGTCATTCTATTGTGGTGTGTGTGGACAGGAAATCTGTATAGTGATCCCATGATTTAGTAAATACTCAATGAATTCATTTGAAGTGAATTCACCACTACCATCACATTGGAAATGCACGATATTACTAGAGTATTTGTTTTGGACCAAGACATGAAATTGGGTGAACAAACGGAAAACCTCTGATTTGTTTTTAATGAAGTAAATCCAAGTGTAACGAGAATGAGAATCAATAAAAACAACATAATATCTACTCTTAGAAGAAGAAGAAATAAGAGCAGGCCCCCAAACATCAGAATATATGGTATCAAATAACTTCGAAGCTCTCTTATTTATTGACTGAAAAGGAAGCGCATGGCTCTTACAAATATGACAACTTGAGCACATGCTAGACTCATTTACTGGACTTAGACTAGACTTTTGTAATAGTCCGTCTGCAACAAAACTTTGAATAAAAGACCGACTACAATGGGCTAGACGACCATGCCAAATGGATGGCTTGTCATATTTTGTTATGTTGACTTCACTATGACTGGGGAAGGATAAATCTGAAACACAAGTCTTGGACACCTTTGGAGCTTCTTCAATGACATACATGTCTCCTTTGCGAACACCTTCAGCGAATGTCTTCTTGGTTCGAGCATCCTTGACATAAACAGAAGAAGAAGTAAACTCAACAGATGAATGAGTATCATCGATAAGCTTTGACACAGAAATAATATTTTTCTTGACATTTGGAAGAGCAAGGACATTCTTTAAAGGTATGGAGGAATGAGCCATGGATATATGTGCATTTCCAATGTGCGATATTTTGTGATGGGAACCATCCCCTGTAACAACTGAGCCTTTAGCTAAATAAGGGAGAGCACTAGAAAGCTTACCTGCATCACCAGTCACATGAGCTGCAGCACCAGAGCACTAGAAATTGGTCGTGGATAGGATTTTCAAGGCAAAATAAAATGGTAGGCATGGAATTTGTGTGATTGGGTGCTTATGTTTTTAAAGCTTAGTTGTCATAAGCATATGGCTACCATACTTGTGCGATCTCCTAGAGCAACTTGGAGCAGTATATGCTAATTATGGAATCTTGGGAATGCAAAGTGTGGCCGACTGCTGTACCTTTACCTCCTATACCAGCTTGATGTTTTGCTGAATGCACTTGTGGTCCGCACACTTAAGTCCAGAGATTTGGTCCTTAACATGAAACAGTTAGTCATCTCCAGACGAATCAGGTAGTAAGGATAATTTTGTAGGAAGTATAAGATCATAGACTTCCTTGGCCCCTTTTTCAGGTTTATATTTTATATTGAAGCACCCTTTGGGTGCATGTCCATGTATTTGTTTTTATACTGATAAAACTGTCTCCCTATAAATTTGTTAATTGACATTTTATGCAAATTTTTTTTGTACTGTGTATGCAGGTCATGAAAGCCAAATTTATGCTTATGCAAATATGATTGTTGCAAGGAAATATTCCATGGGCACTCCCAAGTTGGTTCTTACATGTCCAGGAGTTTCAAGGATCTCTTGCTTAAGGGAATAGAGAAATACATGGCAAGCATTGGTTTAGCAGCTTTTAGTCCCAGTTGTGAATGCGTCCACAGAGGATATACTTGAAGATCATTTCAGGTGAACCATACAAAATCAAATGCAGATGATCAGATGGTTAATGGTAGTGCTTGTCCAATGAATGCATGGAATGATCAAGTTAGGATAACGTCATAATCAAGATGTTCGGTGTTAGATGGTTCAAATGGTTTACTGGGCAATATTGATTCTGGTCTGGTGACCTGGGCATCTAACCAAGAAAGTTATTCACATAGCTCAAGTGCTTACAATGAGATGCTTGATATTCTAGGCAGGTTTAAATGCTTTGATGTAATGTGGCGATTGGTAGATCAAATGTATTCTAACAGTGTTCAAAAGCCTCTTATAAATGAAAGGACATTTGCCATACATATACAGAGATACTCATCCGACCACAATGTGGAACAAGCTATTGAAACTTTGTACAAGAGAGAAAAATATGGTTTGGAACTTGACAAACTGGCCTTTCAAACACTTTTGATGTCTTTGTGCAGGTATAAGCATGTTGAAGAAGCAGAATCTTTATTGTATTTGAAAAAGGAGGTGCTTCCCATCGACATAAAAAGTAGAAACATAATATTGAATGGCTGGTGTAAGAGGGGGAATTTGCATGAAGCTAAGAGGGTCTGGAATGACATTATTTCTTTAGGATGCAAGCCTGATATATACACTTTTGGAATATACATAAATTGCCTTACAAAGGCAGGAAAGTTGCATACTGCTGTGAAAATTGTTTGAGGCAATGTGGGCCAAAGGCTGCAAGCCAGATGTTGCAATCTGTAACTGCATAATCGATGCATTATGTTTCAAGAAGAAGGTGCCTGAAGCTCTTAATATTTTCAGTGAAATGAATGAGCGTGGGTGCATGGCTGATGTGGCCACCTACAACTCATTGATAAAACATTTTTGTAAGATCAGACGAATGGAGAAGGCTTTTGAATTGTTAGATGAAATGGAATAAAATGGCTGCACCCCAAATGCCAGGACATACAATTATGTCCTTAAAACTTGTTCACCAAGAAGAATTTGTTACCAGAGGTAGATGGTGCACAGATATCTCCATGTGATCATTGTTTGATTGGTAAGTTGCATCGAATTTTCTTTCAGAAAAAGCACTTCAAAAACTAAACATATATTAGATTTGCTTTATTCAGATGTATGTGGACCTATAAATGTGATATCTAAAGGTAGAACATCATATTTTGTTACATTTATTGATGATGCATCTAGGAAGGTGTGCCTTTACAATGAAAAGCAAAAGTGAAGTAAGTAATATCTTCATGACTTTTCATGCAGCGGTTCAGTGCGAGACTGGTAAGAAGATGAAGAGACTGCGTATAGATAATGGTGGTGAGTACATAGCATCTTCTTTGCGAGAGTATTGTCTAAAACATGGTATTAGACATGAAAAAATAGTTCTCTATATTCCACAACATAATGGAGTTGCAAAAAGGATGAACAGAACTATAATTGAGAGAGTTAGAAGTTTGCTATCTAGCTCTAAGTTGCCTAAGTATTTTTGGGCAGAGGCAATGCATACTGTAGTTTATTTAATAAACAGGTCTCCTTCAGTGCCTCCAGATGGAGATATTCCACAGAGAGTTTGGTCAGATGAAGAAGTTAAGTATGATCACCTCAGAGTTTTTGGTTGCAAAACATTTATGCATGTACCTAAAGAACATAGGACCAAACTAGATGATAAAACTATTCCTCTAATATTTTTTGGTTATGCAAATGATGAATTTGATTACATGTTATGGGATCCAAAAAATGACAAAATCTACAGGAGTCGTGATGTTGTCTTCAGAGAGGATCAGACGATTGAAGATGTCATGGGTGACAAACAGTCAGGTGTGAATGCTAGTGGTGTTCATGAGCCAACCTATGCAGATCTTGAAGAACTTTCATCTGAGCATGGTGAGACTGATGAAAATATAGAGGAAGAGGAAAGAGAAGATGAGCAGTATACGAATCGCATCCCTATGGAGACTCAAACTGATCATGAGCATGAGTTGGAGGGGGAGCTTCCTCCTAATTCAGAACCAATTGAGGAGCAATTGGGAAGAGGTAAAAGAACATGTATACCATCTACTAGATATTCTACTAATGAATATATTATGTTTATAGATAGTGGAAAGTCAGAATCCTATGCAGATGTGCTAGATGATGTGCATAAAGATGAATGAGTTCAAGCTATGCAGGAAGAGATGAATTATCTATATAAGAACCACACTTTTGATTTGGTAGAGCTACCAAAAGGTAAGAAAATGTTGCAGAACAAGTGGGTCAACAAGCTTAAAATTGAAGACCAAGGCAAATTGAGATACAAAGCTCGGTTAGTGGTGAAATGTTTCAAATAGGAAAGAGGTATTGATTTTGATGCAAGTTTTTCTCCTATTGTTAAAATGTCATCTATCAGAGTAATACTTGGTTTAGTGGCATGTCTAGACTTGGAGTTGGAGCAGTTAAATGTAAAAACTGCTTTTCTTCATGGAGATCTAGAGGAAGAAATCTACATGACATAGGCAGAATGTTTTGTGGTTGCTAGGAAGAAACACATGGTTTGTAAGTTAAAGAAGAGCTTGTATGGACTTAAACAAACACCTTGACAGTGGTACAAGAAATTTGATGCATTTATGATAAATCAAAAGTATCACAGGTCAGCCGTAGATCATTGTGTCTAAACCAGAGAGTTCTCATCAGGTAACTTCATTATCTTGTTGTTATATGTAGATGACATGCTTATTGTTTGACATGATTGTCAATTGATTAGCCAATTGAAGAAGGACATAGGCAAGTTCTTTGATATGAAAGACTTGGGACCAGCACAACAATTGTTAGGCAGGAGGGTTGTTCGTGATAGGAAGACCAAGAAGTTGTGGTTATCACAAGAGAAATACATTGAGAAGGTGCTTAGCAAGTTCAACATGAAAGATGTCAAAGCAGTAAGTACACCTTTAGCAGCACATTTTAAATTGGGAAATGAGCAATGCCCATCCTCAGCAGAGGAGAAAGAAAGAATGGAGAATGTTCCATATGGCTCCGCAGTAGGGAGTCTCATGTATGCTATGGTTTGCACACACCCAGACTTGGCTTATGCAGTTGGGGTAGTTAGCAGGTTCTTGTCAAATCCAGGCAATGAGCATTGGGCAGTAGTGAAGTTGATCCTAAGGTTTCTGAAAAATACTTCCAATTATTGTTTATGTTTTGGTAAATCTAACCCAGAGATACAATGATTTGTTGATGCAGACATGGTAGGTGACTTGAACTCTAGAAAGTCTATTTCTGGTTATGTCTTTACTTTTGCAGGGGAAGCAGTATCATGACAGTCCAGATTGCAGAAGTGTGTTGCTCTTTCTACTACAGAGGCATAATATATTGCAGCAACTGAATCTTGTAAAGAGTTGTTATGGATGAAGAGTTTTCTTCATGATACAAGTCTTAGTCAGAAAACCTATGTGTTGCATTGTGATAGCCAAAGTGCTATATACTTGGCGAAGAATTCAGCATTCTACTCAAAGACCAAGCACATTGATGTCAGATATCATTGGATTTGTGATGTGCTTGAGCAAAAACTGATTTAGTTAGAGAAGATACATACAGAGAAGAACTTGCAGATATGATGACGAAGTCTCTACCTAAAGAGAAGCATGACATGTGTAGAGACTTATTTGGGATGACTGCCTTTAAGGCAGTGTATTATTTTTTGTTCATTTTGCAGGTATGTTCCATCTCTTGAGGTTGGAGGGGTAGTTTGTTGGGTCGGGTCCAGCCTCAAGAGAGGACCCGATCCGACCCGTCACTTAAGTGACGGGCGGAGGAAAAGGGAGGGCACCCGATGGTGCCCCCAATCCTTCTCACGTCTCTCTAGTTTTTCTTTTTTGGGGGAAAAAGAAGGCTTCCCTCGTGGCTCACACAAAGCAAGGTGAAGGAGAAGATGAAGGCAAAAAAGAGAAGGAGAGAAGGAAGGCAAGAAAGAAAGTGGAAGAAGAGCACAATTGTGGGTTTGGGCAGCTATGTGAGTTCAAGTGTAGAGAGAGGATGTCACACCCCAACCTTTTGACCAACAAAATTTTTTTTTTCTAAACATAGAGCATTGAGGTGCGACGACGCAATAATTCAAAAAGAGATGAGCCAAACAATTCAAAACAATGGGGCGCATCTTTGAGCATGACAAAAATGCCCCAAATCATATACTTGATGTCTTACAAAAACAAGACATCAATACAATCAAAATAAGACGTGCTGGCACTACAAAAGACAAATCTCAAAACCTCCCAGTAGGACGTGAGTGAAGCCATCTGCTCAACCTGCTGCCCCTGGTCCACCAAAACCTGAAATAAAAATGCCCCAAATCATATAAACAACTTTGTTTCATACAAAATCACATCTTTGAGCATGACAAAAATGCCCCAAATCATATACTTGATGTCTTACAAAAACAAGACATCAATACAATCAAAATAAGACGCGCTGGCACTACAAAAGACAAATCCCAAAACCTCCCAGTAGGACACCGCGGGTAGCCTACAGCCGAGAGACAACCCCCGTGGTGGCCCAGAACAGTATGGATCCATTCACCCGCTGTAGCGGTAGAGCACTCATCCATGAATGTGTGAATTTCCAAGGAGAGATACTCAGCCTTCCCTAAGACACTCAGGTTGGGAAGGCGGGAGCCCAACGCTCCAAGCACAACACACAACAAAAACCTGGGGCCTTGCACCTCCTGCGCTCCGAACATGCATGACCAGTGGCAAAAGTAGAACGTCTCCTAAACACATAGCCACATCCTACTGGCCTCTCATCTCTTATTCATTCATTCTTATCATTATAATTACACATTGATAAGATGACTAGCTAGCTCATGAGGTTGGTACACTTCACGAGTGCACCCACACCTCCAATTGCCTCCACATGAGGTCTACACATAACATTAATAGTCATTGCTAGCCATCATACAATATGGGTACAACTACCCTCCAATTCATTCATTTACTTCATTGTCTACGGTAATGTGTATGCAACAAAACACAACATTCACATCAACTATCACATCAATCACATCTTTGAAAAAACTTTGCCAAACCACAATGAGTAGTCTCGATCTACGATTGGCTCATAGTTGTTCTATGCAGTTACCATTCTAGAATGCTTTCTAATGCACAATTGGGATCGAGGAGACACTCGACTCGATACCCCACCTCACCTGTCCTAAACAGTTATCAATTCTTGCATGCACATGCAAATACGTAACATTTTCAAAATAAACTTCTAATAGCCTTTCAAAACAAATCATATCATGTGCAAACATACATACATTCATTCACTAAACAATCAATCAATTCACATCACAATCCTAGGATCCCACGATCCTAGGAACACACATTCACATATTTGCCCCAGGCAGTGATTTGCTTGGAATGCCGCCATACCTGTGGCGCGCTCACAAACTCTTCAAAATTTCTCAAGCTTCGAATCTGATAGCTCAAGGTCGACGGGACGTGCCCGATGTACCTGCAGACATAAACAATAGATCAGATTCCTACTAGATACCTATACAATCGAAACAAAAATAAAGCCAGCTCATTGAGGCATATGTCATCGCCTCAAGCGGGTGTTGACGGGTAGTGTCGACCTACAAGCCCTCCAATAGGCCTCCTCCTAACTTCTAGACGTTGCCACCCAACATCAAAACCCATCACTAACACCTTCCTCCACAACTTTCTTTAGTCAAGGCGTCAACCTCAAAGTCACATCCAACTTGTGTATATTTTCCCCCAAATAACTCCAAGATACACTCATTCACAAAGACATGTGCCACTAGCACACTAAGACGGTTCTAAATCTTCCCCACAACATCACAATCTCTACCATGCTTCCCTATTGCTTCAAAAATTTACCCATCATGCTTAAAAGATCCTTATAGACATGAATCATCGTTCTCCAACATTAATCCTACACTTTCCCCAAAAAGCAAAGTCGCTAACATGCATCTCAAATCATTAGTTCTAGATTCTAGCATGCTTAAATAATAATTATACATGGCCTAATAGATAATATTCAATAATCTAAGCTCGATTAGGCCTTGCTCACCCCAATTTTAAAGTCTAAACTGTTGTAATCCTCCCGACAGCCACCTCAAGCATTCAAAAGGCCCCCAAACCGCTAGAATCCCTCAATGCCGCCACCACCAACGCATTCAACTCACTCCTATGAGGGGAAAGGTCCGTTCTCAAGCTGCACAATGACTAGAAAGCCATAAACGAGTCAAAAATCGACCAAAGTGAGTTCAAAAAGGGTCTATCATTAGAAGATGCCCTCGGTGGTGGTGTGGGAAACTGAAAACGAATGAGGAAAAGGGCGCTAGCAGAGAGGGAGGGTTCAGACAGAAATGGGAAAGAAGGGCAGTGAGGGTGAGAGTGTGTGGGAGAAGAGAGAGAGCAGGTGGGAGAGTGAGGGGACATGAGAGCTGTCGTGAGGAAGCTTGGAGTAGAGAGGGAGATGACAGAGAAGAGCGAGGGACAGAAGGGAAGTCGACAGAAAGCAACGAGAGAGGGAGGAGGAGAAAGAGAAGAAGAAGAGGCAGAGAGAGGTTGGGAGGGCTTACCAGAGCAGCACCGCTGCCGCCCTTCCTCCGCTAGCCCACGCGTCGCCTCTGTCACCCCCGACCGCCTGCTTCTTCTTCACGTGGAGCTCCCTAACAATGAGAGAGGCAACGAAGGGGGAGAGCGAGAGGAGGACGAGGGAGAACAGCCCTTGTCGGTCTCTTACGCGGGTAAGTTGCGGGTCCGGGTCTGGGTCCCGATCCGACCCGACCTGTCCAAAAACAAAACGAGCGTTACAGAGGTAGTGAATAAAACAAAGAAAAGAAAAGAACATACGGTGATTTCTTTTCTTGTTGTTTTCTTGTGCATTCATTCTTGAGAATGATTTATGCTATTCTCTGCAAGAAGAATAACGTAGTTGTATTGTCTCTTTGAAGTATAAATATATATCTCTCTTGCCCGTGGTTTTTTACTCCATTATTGAGGGTTTTTTCACGTAAATTGGTCTCTTGTTTTCTGCATTATTTAGCATATATCTTGGCGTATATTGCTTCAATATTGGTGTTGAAAATTCGATCTTATGCTCGCTGCCCTGTGATTTCTATTTTGAGCAGTTTTATGTTGGTTTAGCCTCTTTTATTGTTGTTGATGCATTTTCTTGGGGAATACGACTATAACAAGCCTCACTCATCTGGCCCACCATCGCTCTGTCAAGGGCTCCTAACAAAGCGTCGTGAGCAGTTCCAAGCTGTTGCCCTTGCTCGAGTGCCTATTTCCTTTCGCTTCACCACCACCAGCACACAAGAAGGGTCCTTCCCCATCAGCCTGCCACCGATAGTTCCAATTCGAGCTCCCCTGTTTCTTCCACTGAGTTCTCCTGTACCCTCCGGCAATGTACATGGGAGGTGTCGGCAGCTGCCACAGTCCCACCGATCAACCTCCTCCCTGTCTTCATCACTCAGCTCCATCACCGCCTCCCTCTTCTGTTGCTTGTTCTTCTTTGTCATCAACCGTTACCTCTCTCTCTCTCTCGCTTTCGCTCTCCATGTGGTTCATAAGAGTGCCGATTCCACAACAAGAATTGGAGAAGCGTAGAATCGATTGTTCTGATTTTTGGTGCGCTTTTTCGTTTCCTGCTCTCCTACACACTTGAAGCGGAGAGAGACCGTTCGTATTATTTTACTGATAACTGAAACCAAGAGCTTTCTGATGGCTCTTTTTGCTAGCAACACCGTGGGGGTGGACAATACCCACAAAAGAAAATGAAACGGAGGGCAGTATTTGGAGCGGGCGCATGAACGTGAGTTGTAGGAAGAAGAAGACCGGTTTGAGCAAAACACAAAGGCTCCACCGGTGCAAAGAAAACCACTAAAAACAAAGGGACTATGATACAGATTCTCGTTTGGGAAGACTGAGGTTGTCACTCGTTTCACACCATTAAGTCAGCAGGCAAGGTATTATTGTGATGTTTGTGAATGCACATTTCTGCAAATTTCTTGGATCACATCCATGGTAGGCAATCATCAACCTCCTGAGAAAGGTGGAGGTTATAACCCATCCCTTAGCTTGTAGCTTTCTGGTCTTTAACCTGTTCACTCGTGAAGAAAGTTTCGGTTTGAGGTTGTGACCTTCACCCTTCTAGTTATGGAGAGTGATCGGATTCGTAAGGTTGAAAGTGACTTGGACATCAAGTTATCAAATATTGTGCTCAGCAACTTGATGATGCTGCCGGCGATGCTTCTAGATTAGCTGTCAAAAGTTTGGCACCATTGGTGAAGAAGGTAAGTGAAGACAGGGTTTTGGAAATGGTAGATAAGTTGTGTAGTAGAATACTGCATTGGAAAGATCAGTGTGGCGATGTTGCAAGTATTGCGCTGAAAACAATTATTGCTGAAGCCGGCAACATGAGTGTTGTTCAATGTGTTATTGTGACATGGTCTCCTCAACTAGTAAAAGGAATTACAAGTCTTGGAATTAGTACAGACTACAGAGATTAAATACGGTATGTTCACCACATAATCACAGGTTGCTCCCAATTGATGTGCCAGTTCCGGTGCCTCAGGACACTTTACAAGGTAAACAAGCCCCTTTGTATTATATTCCCTTTCTCCTTCCGGTTAGTGTTGTGGCTTGTTCCATTATTGCAGGGACTATCGGCATCAGCAAGGCTACGAAGCGGTCTTCCTATAGATATCACTTATGTACAGTGATCTTCTGATATGGGCTAGCCAGGTGGGCATTCTTTCAATTTTCTTGACAGCTAATCTCACATATTCCCTCGGCCTAGGTATATTGCCATGCTTGTTGGTAACCGTTGTATCCCTGGAGGTAGAGTCACTTATCCTCTTTCCATCATTCTGTCATTGATCTTTAATTTAAAGAGCATGTCTACTTGCTCCACTGGATGGCTGCCCGGGCAACTCAGGAAGGAAGATGCCATATTTGTGTATGAACTGTTAAATTAAATTTGATGTGTGGTTTTTTGCGTATTTTACCCAGGTGGTCCTTCCCATGAATATGTGAGTTAAATGATTTAATAAAGAGGAGAATGATGCATGGCCAACGATGAATGGCCAATGCAAATTCTAAATATTTGTTTTCAAATAGCGTGTATGATTTGACTTAGGATGGGTATATGCATGACTGATTTGCAAAATTCGAAATTGCATAAATTCCAAAATTTTACGTGAAAACTATATCTTTCTAACTAGAAATCATATTGATGATCCCTAAAAAACATGTGTTTCTCATACTTATCTAGTTTGTTCTTCCCAAATTTTATCAAATTTTAAGTTTGTTTGGTCTGATATTTGGTCATTTTCTCAAAGTCTTTTTTTCTAGAACTTCTAAATACAGAAATTAGTTTTTGAAATTTTGTCTAACTTGAGAACTTCATAACTTTTGATTGGGTGCATTATGTATAAGCTAAAAATTAGATCTGTGTCATAGTTCCTTCTATCAAATTTTAGCCAATTCTAAGTTGATTTGATCAGTCAATTAGATTATTTGCTCGAAAATAATCTAATACAACTTTTCTGCAAAATTTTATTTTTTTGTCAAGTTTGTGATGTTATTTCTTTTTTCTTCGTTTTTTTTTTTCAAATTAATTTCAACCCTTGTGTATACTCTTTTATGCATAATCTATGGACCAATTGTTAGGAAAATTTGAGTTGCTTTAATACCCTTTTCATCATTTCAAATATCGTTAGAACGTCATTAAAGCAATTCAATTTATGCTATTTTTTATTGTTTGTATTTCTACCCTAAGTTTCTAATGTCATAACTTTTTATTTGTGCATGTTTTCCAATCTGTAAATTCTTAGTGATTCTCTCTTAGATTTTCAGGTCAATCCAAACTGATTTGTTATAGTTTTAGTTGAACCTAATGTTCATTTTTAACTTGGTTTTAGATTGTTTTCCATAATTTCTAATTTCCTTCAGATTCAAAAAAATTTCAAATCTATCACTTGGAGTTGATTGTCTCATGAATAGACGGTCCTCTTCCAAGTTTTGTGACATCTAACATGGTTAACATAGGTTTTGAAGACATCAAAGTCAAGTTTTGAAGACATCAAAGTCACCCACCGAGTCATGTTCTCATGTTTTTTAGATAGCCAAATTTTGTGTTTGAGCTTGATACCCTAAGTTCAATCTGATTAGCCAAATTTTGTGTTTGAGCTTGATACCCTAAGTTCAATCTGATTTTAGCATCTAATTTTGATTTCTCTCATGTTTTATACGTTGTTATGGTCTTATAACGTGTTCTAACTCTACTATAACTTGTCTATGCTTGCAAATCTTAATTTAACATGTGAGTGTATATTCTTGTTATATGCACATTGTGTTTGGTTTTAATACTATACTGCAACATTTGATTTCAAATTTTAATTCAAATTCACTAAGAAATCCAAGCTAGCTCATCACATGACTCATGACAATAGTTTTTTGTGCATGTATTCTTGATCTAGTATAACACCTGCATGGATTCAAATTTGAAAATCATGCATATTATAATTAAATGTGTTATATTTTGTAATGTTTGGTGTGCATTCATATAGTCTGCTTTCACATAACATCATGCATGCAATTTTAAACCCTGCACATTGGATTAAGTCAATGAGAGAACTATGTTGATTGATCAACTACATACATGTGACAATAATCCTTTGCATGCAATTGGTCCAAACTGACTTTCATGTGCATACAGTTTAAAAGCATAGTTTTGAAATACACATCGTTACAAATTGAACCTGTTTTCAAACCTATTTTCTGAAGTACTAGGTTCAAATGTGATTGAGGTCTACACCTCAGATTCACCCTATCTAGACCATGTAAGGCCCACTCAATGCTTTGACCTAGATTAGATCTCGAGCCTACTATAGTGAACCTAATCCTAACCCATGTTGGAGCTAGGCTAAAACCCTCATCCTAGTTAGGTTTATCCAAGTCAACCCTTTTGAACCCAGATAAGTCCTGTAAACTTAGAATGGATCATGATCTCATGAATTGGACTTTAGACCTTCAAAACATATCTTCGATATTGATTAGCAAATTTTGATGAATTGGTATCATGATTCTGGATCTTACACAACATTAGATTCTAATTTAGATTTTGAACATTATATCTAGAAATTTGGATGTCTAATATGGTAGTTTGGATCATAAATTCATAGCTTATAGGATTAGATCCTATTTTGAATTTTGGATTTCATATTTTTATGTCAATTGGACCAATAACTCAAATCGCACAAGTTTAAATTTCAAAATTGAACTTAGATGTCAACCAAATGACTTCTTAGATCTAAAACTCCAATTTCAAATAATCAAATTTAGATATTTGAATTATATTATAAAGTAGAAGGAGTTTTTTTAATCAAATCTTGAACTCAAATTTGGATATCAATGTTTCGTATTTCAGATCATAGATCTCTTTAGGTCCATGTGACAAAACATTTGAAACTGGATCTTAAGTATGTCTGAACCTAGTTTGCATGCATAATATTAGATTTTCGAAGGTTGCAACAATCAATGATGATACAATCATGAACTACATACCTGGGTTCCAATATATTTTCCTTTAGTAAGCATTTCAATTTATGATGATCCACTTATATTTTCAAAAATCTCATTTTTTTCAAAAGTAAGGCATGCACATATCTAGATGACAATCATAAGTTAGAATATGAAATACTTAACCTAGTTTTTTATATGATCAGCACTAGTAAAAGCACGATTAACGGTCATATCTTGTACCGATAGGCCAGGTTGTATGTCCCGCAATTTCTCACAAGAGATAAGGAAGCAAGTATGTTTTTGAACTTTTATCATATAAATAGTCAAATGCAAGATTGCAAAATTTTACATGTAAACACTCTCTCACACTCTCAAGATTAAGAAGAAAAAACATTACCAAATACATGAAAACAAAGAATTTACATGGCTTATAAGAGACTAAATTATTGATTGCATTATATCTCCACTAATTAGCACAAGACAAATGCAAGAAATGCTAGTTCCTTTTAAGAATAACAGTCTTGGGCAATATCACAATACCAGAAATTACAATAATAACCTTCATCCATAAAATTTTGCCTCAATGGCTCTTTCCCCTATGCTCCTGAAGTTAGGGGAAAGGGTCAGTCATCTACATAAAAGAGGAGAAATTCTATCAAATTGAAATTAGACTCCACACTCCTCCAACACAAAAGCCTTGGGGATATTGATATGAATACTACTAATATCTTTGGTCTATACCTGTAGGTTATCTATTTTTATTTATAAAATTTTCAATTAAGTTAAAATCTTTTAAATTATTTTCAATTAAGATAATGAAAAATAGAAAGATATTAGTCAATATGTTATTGTAACAGCATTAGCTGTTAAATTACTTTAACCCACATTATAGAGCCACCAATTGAAACTTTTATTATTTTAATGAAAAAATGAAATAAAATGAAATGAACTATATTTGACTGAGCAACATATTCCAAACATCCAAGCATCGAAACAGCTTATAGAGATAGATAGTAAATGTGTTGAGGAGAAAAAATGAACTCAAGATGAATGATTGATGACTACAACTAAAGTAAAAACAAATTTTGGAGAAAAAATGCGTTAATGTTGTTTTAACTCCACTTTAAAAGTGTTGGAAGTGAATCAAATGATAACGGCGTTATTGAGTACGAGTGGGGGGTGGGGAGAGAGAGTAAAGTTCATTAAAATATTTAGATGGCTATGAAGAAATATTTAGTGATGCCATGCATACCATAGAGTAAAATGACAGAATTGCTCACATAAATTATAGTCAATTCCAAAAGTTACTAAAATGATAATTAGTCCTAATTTTGCATCAAATGCCCTTCAACTTGTTAAGACAAAATAGCACTCGGCAAAATAAGACACCAATTAAATTATCAAAGAAAAGTAAAATGCATCCATAGTGTACACAAACAAATACCAAAGCACAAATTATACATGGTGATGTGTACATCCACAAGCAAACAAAAAGCACAATTTTTATTATTATTCAAGTCAGTAAGATGCAATGCAGTTAAAAGCCCCAGTTCCAAATCGGGGCAAAATCCCTAGAGTCGACAATAAAGTGTAAAAGAAGTAGTAAAGGCTGAGAAAATACTTTCGAATAAGTATAATACATTCTTAATGCTTCAATACCAAGGGTAGAGCTTTCGCCAGCAAAAGAAAACCAAGAAACCCTTTTCTCTTCTTCTTCTTCTTCAACAAAAGAAAAATACTTTTTTACATCAAATGGAAGTCCTATTTTTACTCTCACTTTTCCTTGTAATTCACATATTTTAGATTATTTCGTGAAGCCTCAAATGTACAAATTGCTTTTCCAAATGGCATTCAAGTTAGACATAACAAGGCTCCACCTTGCTTTGAACACCTTAAAGATTCTAAATAAAATGCCAATGTTGCTCTGCCTTCACTAGCATAGCAATAAAAAGACTCATCTCAACAAGCAAAATTATTAATCTTGGCAATTGGAGATAGCTTGGTTAAAACATCAACTTAATTATCGATAGTACCAATTTTATCTAGTGAAAAACATCTCAAATAAAATAGTACTTGATACTAATATGTTTTGTCATCATGTGGTGTCATTGATTTTTTTAAGGCCCCGTTTGAAATTTTTTTGTTGGAGATTTTTTCAAGGAAGAAAAAATGCAAGGAAAGTGTATGGTAAGAAAAATTCTACTTTTTCCAAATCGAGACCATGTTTGATGGCTTAGAGTTTTTTTTCGAGAAAAAAACTTTGGTGTTTGCTAGACAATTTTTTTTTTTTTGTGGATAAAATGTTTGACCGTTGAATTAAACTATTTGACCGTTGCGTTTAATGATAAAGAAAAGCAGCAGCAGTACAAAAGGATAACTACAATCAAAAGGCAACAACTAAACATTACGATTTACAGTAACATCTTGAGCAGTAAGCCACCAGAGAGCAAGACGCTGCCCCCTCCCAGCCACTCCGGAAGTCTCCCATTCCACCAGCAAAAAAACCTGCTAACCACTGATTCTGATTCTCCGTTTTCACACCTGCCACTAGTTTCCCCACAATTTAAAATCATCTTTCCAATCTCCAATGGAACTTCTTTATCTCTCAGCCGAAATCTGCAGCAAAAGTCACTCACAGAGGCCCACCTTTGAGGCAATGCCCATCTGCCATCAAGAGTAGCTCTAAGTCTCTTGGCCCAGCCTTTATTATTTGTTATTAGACCTATCCTCTGTGGAACTGCTGACACACCAATGAAGAGCCTTATATTCTGCAGAACCCTGAGCATTTTCTCCTCTAAATTACTATTTCATTCCAAGATTCTGAGCTGTTGGAAAAGCAAGCATATAATAGAATCGTTTTACGTCATTTTACAACTACCACATAAGCTGTGACAAATCCCGTCTCCTCTGCTCCAACGTCCACACGTTTCAACCCTATTTCAAGCCAGATGCCAACCTTTTCCTTGTCTGCATCATTCCAATTCATGGTCATAAAGGACTGCCTGCACCATTGCCATACCATAGATGGTATACACATAACATTACGCCATGAGCTATCTTACTTCTTATCCACCACAACCTCCAAATTGCTATGTGAAACATTATCAGTCATCATTTGTTTAGCCAGTTTTGCTTGAATATAACCTTCCTCCACTCAGCTTGATTTTTTTGCCAGGGGACACTTCTCATGCCAAAACGACTAACAACCATATACCATACCTTAGATGCTACAGTGCAAGCAATGAGCACATGATGGCTACTTTCTACTTGTTTCTCACATATATAGCATTGGCTAGCTGGTTGAATGCCCCAGCTTTGGAAACGATCCTGCGTAACCAGCCTGTCCCAGCTAAATTTTAGAATATGTTGGAGACCTCAACAACATCGTTTACAACAAAATTTCATGTTATCATGCAATGAACATAATTATACAAATTGTAATTGCAGAATCCATTTCGAATTGTGATTCAACAACTACAATGAACAACGATGACGATAGAAAATTTTACACATCGGAGTGAAATAATGACAAGTACATAACACATAAAGAGAATATGACTAACATAAATATTGTTGCCACTCACAGCTAGCACGAAGAAGCCATTATTCTATCAAGGTAATCACAACATAGAGAAGCATGAAAAAAGAAAAGGGCAAGCACAGAAAAATTTTGAAAAAGATTTGATGACGACTACCACATTTTCCTAAAACAAACTCATATCGCTAATCAATCGAAAACAAAAGAGCAGCCCCACCAATTAAAGCCCTTCTCTTGAACTGTGCAGGATGTAAGAAACAAAAGGAAACTTGTAACGTAGTATCTAAGGAATGGAGAGAACAAACCAGATCAAGAAGTGAAAGGAGAGATATGCTTAGCGAGCGAATGGACAACCTATGGATGGTTAGGGTTTTACCTTGCGCCGAGCAATATTGATTTGAGGAACAGGTAGCCTTATTGGATGTACCTTCACACAGCAAAAAATAGATCATGATGGCAGGGCAAGTTACCAAGGTAGCATGAAAAATGGAAAGAAGATGATGGCTGCTCCATGGCATGCGGTCAACATATAGAGGGGAAGGGAGAGATGGTTAAGCCTGGGCACCCGGTCGAGTCGCTGCTGGGTACCCGGTACCCGGCTCGATACGGGCCCGGGCCTTGAAAATTTTATTAACGGGCCCGATTTTATCGGGCCTGACCCAGCCCGATACTTAACAGGTCGAGCCCGGGCTTGATCCAGTGATCGCCGACGGCCTGACAGCCGGTAACTTAAAACAATTTGTTTCAATGTTTCATAGTTCATTCTTTCATTCATTCTCCCTGTGGGCTCTGCGAACGATTTATCGTCCCTGTCGTTCAGCGCTCGCTTCATCTTCCCCATCGGCGAACGCCTCCTCCGGTCCTCCCCTTCGCCTGGGGGTCTTTCACGGTGTCGAAGAGACGGATGATGTTCTGAAGATTGGGCGGCAGCTGTTCCACCGATTGGACTTAGATGGGAGTCAAAGGGGAGATGGGTTTTGGGGACTTCTTTGATGATGATGATGGGAAGCAGTATGAAGTTATGGAGATGAATCTGGCGGTGAATCTGATGGGTTTTTTGAGGTAGAGTTTACGGGTGATGCTTGGGTGGAATGTTCGAAAAGAAGAGCAAATCGACATACTTTTTCTTCTTCTTCCTCGCGGTTTTCTCTTGTGTAGATTGATTCAGGAGTGAGGTAATGGGTATTTTAAATATATAGATAGATGGTTTCGAGAAGCGGCTCGAGGGCAGTGGCGGAGCTACGTGCGCCAGCCCATTAAAGCTTTCATTGGAAAGAGCTTGGTGAAAGAGCTCCACCCAAGACTGTCCCAAGTCCAATGCCCATGCCAGACTTTGGGTCGAGCCCCACAGTCCCAAAGCCAAAGCCAGCGGCTTAAAGGCTAAAGCCTTAAACGTCCAACTCTCAAAACATTTTTCCCCCGCCCGCCACCCAAACCTTCATCAAATCAGAAAGGGAGAAGCCGGAAGTGCCCCAGTTTACTGTCACTCTGTCAGGCGTAGCTCTGCCGTGATCCTCACTCATCAAAAAAGTGTTGTGGCTGTACAAGTCAATTGCTTAAAAAGAGCTGTAGGTTGTGGAAAATGGGAAAGGTTCTTTCGTGATGGGAGCTCAGTAATCTTCTTTGGCTGTTACAATTCTTAGCAAATCCCCACAATTTAGTTGTTAATTTGTTCTGGTTCACAATTCACATGTTGGGAATGCACTAGCCAGATAATCACAGACATCAGACATGAGTTTCATCCAATGCCATTTAGTTACACAACATACCCAAGAGCAATAATCACAAGTAAAGAACAAATTTCAGAAAAGAAAATTGAAGAGTCTTAATACTTTTTTCTGTTTATTTAACTTACAATTCCTCTTGGCTTTTGTCTGGGCATGATTTTTAGTTGCTATGTAAGTTTCTTACTGTTTTTATTATCATTATATCTGAGCAAGTATGTAGATGTACACAGGCTTGCTCATATCAAGCAAATCAAACTTCTGTGAACTTTTTTTAAACTTCTCTTGAAATAAAGCATTTGGATTCTTTCCTCGATTTTGACAAGTTCAATAAAAGTTGTTGATAACACACGCTGTTTGGAAGTAGAAAGCCTTCCAATTGTGTGCAGTCATCTTCATTCCAAGTTTTCTCATATTTCTTTTGCTAACTTTATTTGGTTAGGGTTCAAAAAAAATTTGACATACTATGTAGTAGTGCCCACAGTTAAAAATTTCTGGCTCCGCCACTGCTCCAGGGAGAGGATTTGGATGAAGAAGAAAGTGGCAGAGAGGGAAGTCTGCTTCAAAACATCCATGAGCATCCATTGATGTTTTCCCTCATCCATGATTCGGAGGAAACATATAGCAGAGAACGACGCCCCTGGTGAGAGGGAAGTCTGCTTCAAACCTGTCTTGCACAACACCCTTGCGCTGCAACCAAGCAACCAGTCATTAGATTGACAAGGGAATGTATGGCCAACGAGAACCAGTGGAGTGTTCGCAGGGGAGGAAAGAATGGCGGAAAGGGGGAAAAAGGCTGAGAGGGACCCTTCACCGCCTTCATGGCTGCAGGAGGAGGCCAAGCCCGTGAGCGGCCCGGCCCATCAATAATCGGGCCGGGCGTCAGACTTAAGATTATTCCTGAGGCCCGGTACTTCATCGGCTCGACCCGGCCCGATAGCATTAACGGGCTTTATTTTTCACTTTTTTTGACCGGGCCAGCCCGGCCCGTTGCCCAGCCCTAGAGATGGTGCATGCGGCCGACATACAAAGGGAGAAGGAGACAGACAAAATAGAGATGACTCAAGAGAGGGATGGCAAGGAATAGTTTGGCGTCTTGGCTGTGATGAAGAAGAACAATCACCCAACCGCGACCCGCTTGCTGTTCTGAGCAAGAAAAATGAAGGAGAACGATGAGAAAGCCCTAACGGGGAACAAAAAAATTGACGGAAAAAAGTCGGACTCCCGACGTCTGACTTTTTTCCAGGGTAAAGTTACCCTCGTCGGGCATTCTCGGCAGGGGAAAATTCCCTGCATTTGATGTCGTCGTAGAAAGCCGTACCAAAACGGCAAATTCTAACCGATGCACAGTAAAACCCATGTGCATCAAACGGAACCTAAATGATACTTTGATTATTAAAATAAATAATAAGTTTTTCTTGACTCAAAAGGAGTTCACACAACATGCCCGCTAAACTAAAATATTCTGTAACTACCTTAGTGATTGTAATATACTCAAGCTATATAGTAGATCATGCAATAGTAAATTGTAAAATAGCTTTTGACAATAAAACAATACCCAAGAGAGGAACATAGTCAATAAGTGACATTCAAGCAAGGTTACAAACATAGTTTAAATCAATATATCTAATTAAGCCATCAATTATCTTGGCAAACTCTAAATGGAGTATCTAAAATGTCCTTTAGATACATGGCATCGAATTTATTGCTTGCCAATAACCTTTGCCAAGACGTAATATGTATATTCTCATGTGAGATATCAAGTCTAATGTGAACCATCACACATATAAAACTACCAATTGCACAAGAATATGGTACACGTGACATGCATTATTTCTTTTTCTATTTGAGGAGACAAATGAGCTGAGCTGAGAATTCAAAATGTAAAGTAAGATGGATATTTTCAGGTTTGCCATTTTTCATATCAAAACTTTCAAGGATATTTTCCATATATTTTCTTTGAGACAAATATAATTCTTTTTCCTTTTGATCCCTATGAATTTCCATATGAAGAATCTTCTTAGTATGACCCAATTCCTTCATCTCAAACTTATTTGTTAATTGCATTTTCAACTTGTTGATTTCTAAAATATCTTTTGTTGTAATCAACATATTATCAATATAAATCAATAAATAGATATAAGAAATGTTTTGAAACCTTCTATAATAGGTACACTTATCATATTCTCTTCTGCAATAGCTAAGCTTTGGCCAAGAAATATCAAACTTTTTATGTCTGTCTAGAAGACTGCTTCAAGTCATATAATGATTTCTTTTACAAAATGAAGTTGGTCTTCTTTTCCCTCAATGAGAAAACCCATAGATTGAAGTCTATATATAAGCATTGCTAGTTTACCATGTAAAAAAACTGTTTCAACATAAAATTGTTTTAAATATTATATATGACAACTGAAGAAAGTGAAGCATTTAAAGAATTAGGTTTCAATAAGGGATAAATTTCATCAAAGTCAATTCCTTTGCCCTGACGTATCCCTTTGGAATTAGATGTGTTATATACCTTGCATTTACTAATCTTGAAGTACTTTCCTTCCTCTTGAAGACCCACTTGCAACCAATAATATTTTCATCTTTTAAAAGTTTTTACAAGTTGTCATGTTTAAATCTTGTGTAGAGATTCAAATTTATCATAAATGGTGATCAACCACTTGTGAAAATCAACACAATTCAATACTTTTGAATATAATGAGTGTTCCCCATTAACAATTAAGTCTATAAATGACAAAGTATAAGCAACTATATGTACATATGCGTACCTTTGTAATGTCTAATATCGCTCTTCTATTTGCATATAGCGGTGTTGTATTCCTCTATTTGCTCATAATGTTGAGAGATTTCATCTATTTGATCACGACTGAGAAGTTACACACTGAAGGTTTTTGCAAAGAACTTGATGACTGACCAAGATTTGGAAAACCAATTTCAAAATTTATATATATATATATATATATATATATATATATATATATATATATATATATATATATATATTAATTTTGCTGTATTTTTTAACTCTGTCTACATCACACTTAGTGGAGCATTCACTTTTCAGATGTAATAAGGTTGATTCATAAAAAAGTACATCGAGAGTCTCAACCTCTTAAGCCTAAGATATTTGGTTAGGAATGTTCATACTCACATAGCATTATACATTTGTCTTATCCAAACAAGTGTAAAGCACAAATATCCCAACTTTCTAAAACCAAGAGGTTACTCTCAAATATGAATTCCTGCTCAATGATACTTATCCACATATTTGCATAAGCTGAGACATGCAAACCAAAAATAAGATGTTGGAGGTTGAGAAATAGAAGAAGACTAGATCAAGTCTTAGGATGGGCCAACAATTGTTACGGTCTGACCAAGAATTGTTGGGGACTTAGCCACAACATGATGGGCCTAGTGAGGCTGTCCCCAAGGGCTGATCCCTTGAACTAACTCGGTGGCCTATCAAGCACTAGGTCAAGATGATGGCCGAAGGTCAGGCTCCATGCTGTTGGGCTACCCAAGAGTCAATGCAATTGCCTTGTCAATGGTTGAGTATGGCCACTAGCGTATGCAAGAGGGTTAACAACAACAAGGCTAAGAGTGGCTGATATGGTTGAGGCCATGGAAGGTCCACACAAGTCTCATACACGGTCAGGCATGTAAGGGAGCGGCTTGGGGAGGCTGACTTTGGTCCAAGTGAACAATCTGAGTTGGGGAACTAGTGGGAGCGGGGGTAGTGGGTAATCAATCATTAGGCTAGGGGAGGCTTAGGGCATCCGATGAAGGGAATGAGATAAGGCATGACTAAAGCTAGCATTGTGAGACTTACGTGACCATGGGTTAGGCATTGATTAGGCGATGGTTGAAGGGTAGAATAGTGCTACGCCGAGGAGCACCGAGTGCTGACAAAATACCAAGTGGTTGTGATAGGGCATGGACCTTCAACCATGCGCTTTGGGAAAGAGCATCAAGCTTCTTGCTGCAAGCAACCTGAGGCCTCATGCAAAGCAGAGAAAGTGAGGCATGTGTGGGAAGGGCACATGCACACACACTTATCACTTCCAAGTGGGGAGGGTTGTTCGGCAGCCATGATAACCTTGGCCACAAGAAGCAAGAAATTTGTGGCCATTTCACCTAGTTGGGGACTTCTATGTTGGCATTGTTCCTCGACTTGAAGATGGCTGACCTGAACTTCATGTACCTTATTGCATCCATTGGAGAGCTATATTGAATTGGATGTAGTTAACTTGTTGTTGCACAAGATCCCTATCAAATGGGATTTTCACCAATACCATGGTGGAATTGCCTCTTGATGACCTTTAAGTAGCCACAGTAGCTAATTTGAGTTGGAATTAGACAAGAAAGAAAGGCACAAGTTTGAGAAAAAATTACTCATGAAGATTGTTGAGTTTTATTTTTATTTTTTTTCAAAATATACAAGAATATGAGTTTCAGGATATTCATAGACAGAACAACAAATGATAAGTTCTTCAAAAGCATGATACATCTCTCAATTTTTTTGAAGCCTTTTATTGTAGTTGGGATTGGAATAAAGCTCCAAAAAGAGAACTAATACACTTACAAAATAAGTCAAAAGGATTGCGCTACATCCAAAGTGTCACCCTCTTAAGCCTAAGCTATTAGGTTGAGGATGCTTATACTCGCTAGATCCTGTCCAGACATGTGTGAAGCACAAATATCCCAACTTTCCGAAACTAAGAGTGAAGGGAAGGTGTATAATATTAGATAATATATAGTCGTATGTTTAGTTTGTTGGAGAGTTGTAAATTAATATTTGTTTCTGGTCAAGGGATTTTTCATTGTTATATTGAAACTTGCTACTTATTTATGTTGAAAAAAATTCTGCATAGTAATGTTAAGTTGGCTTGTTTCTAAGTTGTACATATGATCAAGTTATTTTACAACCTTTTTATGTTTAAATGACTAGTTAAATATTTTTTTTCTTAAACAAATTGTTAAGAAAACCCAGCCCAAGTCACCGGGATTGACTCGGTGAGTCCCAAGTCGAGGATGGCCGAGTCAAGTCTCTAGTCACTAGGTTTTGAAACATTGGGCAAGAGCAAGAAAGACGTTAAGTTTGAGAAAAAAATGCTCTAATTATTGTTTAGTTCTATTTTCTTTTTTCAAATGATACAAAATGACAAGTTTTAGGATATTTATAGAAAAAAAATGACAGGTTCATCAACAGCATACTAAATCTCTCAAATTTTGAGAAGTTTTTTGTTTGTCGTTGGAAGTGCAATAAGACTCCAAAAATTAAATGATACAATTGCAAACAAGTAAAAAAGATGGATTTGCAGTGTTCCCCTGTGTCTAGTGTCTGTACAGTCCTTTGCTTTTGCTGTACTTTCATTTTGTTTATGTTGGACCTTGGTGAATGCTAGATTGTTCATCTGTGTCGGAGCACCCTCCCAAGGTCGTTGTAAGTGTATTCTTGGGGTTCCTAGCTTTGGTTGGTCGGCTTGGGACTTTGTAAGTGGCTTCGGCCAACCTATGTAAGTAACGTTGTTTTGACTTACTTGCATCCTTCTCGTGATGTACTCTTCTTCTTGAAGCGAATATATACATTGCGAGTTTTCTCTTTACACACTTGTGTTCAAAAGGTTTTCTAAAACTGCCCAAGTAAATTCCGCTAGCTTGGGTAAGTGAAGGCTTGCGGCCTACTGGCGAGAGTAAGGCCGCGCCGCACGGGCTTGATTAAGTCGGCCTGTGACAGCTGGTATCAGAGCCCAGATTCAGGTCAATCTGGAAAAGCGATCGGGGAGTCGGTGTAGAGCTTTGCGCCGACTTGCAGCCATCGAAGAAAGTGCCATGGCATCAGGGTACAACCTTAGGAGTGCCAGTGGCAAGGAACCAGCTCATCCAGAAGAGATGAGCCCAGGCCGTCAAAGGGAGACGAGCCCAAACCGTGGCCAGGGAAACCTGGAAGAAACGGTGAATCGGTTGGTCGCAGATGTGGCCACCCATGAGGAAGCTCTTGATTCTGCTGCCGGGGTCTTTCAAGGATTCAAGGAGGAGTTGAAGTTGATGCAGGAACAGATGGCCGAGTCAGTGGCCACTAGCCGTTCACTCTCCGACTTGTTAAAGGCCCTACAGGAAGAAGTTGCTGAACTTCGGGCTTCAAATCAGCGTCTGCTGCGTACTAGCTCAGCCAGCAGTAGCCAGGAGAGGACCAGTAGAGTCGACGTTCAACGTCCGGCGAAGTACAATGGTAGCCGGGATGCGAGGGCGATCGATAACTTTCTGTTCCAAGTGGACTACTACCTGGATCTGCAGAACGTGGTAGAGGAGGATCTCAAGGTTAAGACCGCAGCAATGTTACTTGAGGGTGACGCTGTGGCATGGTGGAGGCGGAAGATTTTTGATGTTGAGAATGGGCACTGCACCATTCAGACCTTTGATGACTTCCGCCGTGAGCTAAAGGGGTATTTCATGCCGGTTGATGCCGAAAGACAAACTTACCGGATGGTGGCGAACTTGAGACAGACAGGTTCATTGCGAGAGTATCTCCGAGCCTATCAGAAGCTCATGTTGGATGTACCTAAGATGCCAGAAAAGGATAAACTTAACTGGTTCATCATAGGGCTTCAACCTTGGGCCCAAGCCGATGTGGAGAGATCAGACCCGAAGACCTTGGAGCAAGCGTATGTGGCAGCTGAGCGTTTGGCAGATACCCAGCGCAGAAGCTACACGGAGATCTTCAAGCCTACGAGGGAGTCCGACCACAGCGGTAAGGAGGAGCGGCGAGACAGAGATGGATCGTCAGCTCAGCGGCAAACAGGCGGAAGGCAGTTCTTTCGCAGGGACTACAGTGGGCCACCAAGAGAACCATTTTGTTGGGTTTGCGGGGAGAAGCATGAGACAAAAGTCTGCCCGAAGCGGTTCAGGCCGACAGGGCAGGCCAATGCAGCAAGGGCTTCAGAGGCAGGCACTTCAAGGGCGTCTGCCAATGCGCTACAAGGGGGAGACGTGGAAGAGTCCAGAATTGGGGGACTTCAACTTCTCAACGCCTTGACCGAGGAGAAGGAGGAGAAGGTGACAGCGACACCTTCTACCGAGCTCATGCACATAGAGGTTCTGGTTAACGGAAGGCCTACCATAGCCATGGTAGACACGGGAGCCACGCATAACTTCATTTCGGAGGAAGAAGTCGGAAGATTGGGCCTCACCCGAGGGAAGGGGGAGTCACGCGTGAAGGCAGTGAACTCAGAGGCAAGAACGATCTACACCGTAGTCCGAGATGCAGTTGTGAAGATTGAGGGTTGGACGGGAAGGGCCAACTTCTCTGTGGTTCAGACGGACGATTTCCAGACGATTCTAGGCATGGAGTTCCTTCGCGCAGCAAAGATGGTACCGATGCCGCACTTGCGCAGTGTCAGTATCATGGACGAGAGGCAGCCTTGCATGGTCCCAACCGTCCCAACAAGAAGAGACAAAGGTAAGGTCGTGGTGGCATCCACGCAGCAGCAGAAGCCGAGCGGAGACTCTAGTAGGAGCCTCCCCGAACGAGACCCCACCGTGCAGCGAAGACCGCCGACCAAGCAGACAACAGAGCGGCGGGTACAGAAGATCCTTCGGCAGAGAGCCAACACCCGAGGCGTGCCGAAGAAATATCAAGTCAAGTGGGTAGGCGAAGAAGACCCAACGTGGGAGTATGCCTATTGCATGTGGCAGTGCTACCCGTTGGACGTGAAGGCCTACCACGGCAGATAGCGCCGAGGACGGCGCTTGTTTTGAAGGGGGGAGTCTGTTCCCCTGTGTCTAGTGTCTGTACAGTCCTTTGCTTTTGCTGTACTTTCATTTTGTTTATGTTGGACCTTGGTGAATGCTAGATTGTTCATCTGTGTCGGAGCACCCTCCCAAGGTCGTTGTAAGTGTATTCTTGGGGTTCCTAGCTTTGGTTGGTCGGCTTGGGACTTTGTAAGTAGCTTCGGCCAACCTATGTAAGTAACGTTGTTTTGACTTACTTGCATCCTTCTCGTGATGTACTCTTCTTCTTGAAGCGAATATATACATTGCGAGTTTTCTCTTTACACACTTGTGTTCAAAAGGTTTTCTAAAACTGCCCAAGTAAATTCCGCTAGCTTGGGTAAGTGAAGGCTTGCGGCCTACTGGCGAGAGTAAGGCCGCGCCGCACGGGCTTGATTAAGTCGGCCTGTGACATGCAGCCTCCTTGTTTTAAAAAGAAAGTGGAAAAAGAAGGGCCACGTGGCTGGTTGAAGGGCGGCACATTAGTTGGTTGGCATGTATAGCTGGCATGAGCAAGGTGGTAGATAGTGATGAGGTGCATGGACAAGGCTAGACCACTCATCTATGTGGGATTGGCCTGGCATTTACTGCACAGGCTCCTCTGGCTGATGCGTCTCCTCTGACGGCACCCCCCTCCTAAATTATAACTATGCAAGCAAACAAGGTCAACATGAGGTCCAAGTCCAAGAACAAGCTATATATGTCAAGCAAGTCTAGATCCAAAGGGGTCTAGTACTCCATGCTTCAAGCTTCAAACTCCTCTTCCAAACAATGTGAGATGGGGTGGCAAATGGATGGGGGGCAAAACCAAGGGCTAGTCTTAAGCCTATAATCAACTAGACAATACTTTTTCAGGTGTCTTGCATTTGGCTGAAGCATTAAAAGATTGACTTAACAAATAGCAACCGATACTAATCTTACTTAGCATTTTTGGGGCAGATTCATGGGATTCTGTAACATAGTGTTCTATGAATTTAACTAAACTTTAGGGCAGAATCATTAGATAATAATAATCTGTTATGGATGCCGAACAACCCCTTAATAGACATTGATAAGCACAACATTGAAGAAAGTCATATTTATGTTTGGATTACGGCGAACACCACATTCCAAATATTGAAGCATGACGATTAACCATTAACAGCAAGTTGTCCTTGGAACACATATTCGTTCAAATGATGCTATATTCTTGCTATTTGATTGACACTTGAGCATCTTTCCTGTGTCAAGGCGGTGGAAGGTCTAGCCCCCTCTTAAAATATAACTATGCAAGCAAACAAAGTCAACATGAGGTCCAAGTCCAAGAACAAACTGAGTTTAAATCCAAAGGGGTCTAGTACTCCATGCTTCAAGCTTCAAACTCCTCTTCCAAGAAATGTGGGATGGGGTGGCATATGGATGGGGGCCAAGACCAAGGGCTAGTCTTAAGCTTATAATCAACTAGACAATACTTTTTCAGGTGTCTTGCATTTGGTTGAAGCATTAAAAGATTGACTTAACAAATAGCAAGCGATACTAATTTTTTTAGCCCAAACTCATTTTCAAGCCTACATTAGATAGCATAAAATGTGGTTTCTTCAACGAAGTTTTATTCATATACTCTACTACCGCATTCTATTGGGGTGTCTTAACAATAACACATTGTCTATCTATGCTCCCATCTCTACAATATCTAGCAAATTCATTGTTAAAATTAAAGACCATTATCAATAGGAAATCTTTCAAGTTGCAGCTTTTCTTGTTTCCCAATTAAGGTCTTCCATTACTTAAAGGTCACAAAAGCCTCATTTTTTTTTTCAAAAAATAAACTGAAACTTTTCTTGAGTAGTTGTCAACAAAAATGAGCATATAGTATGTACTACCTTTAGAAATTACTTGTAGAGGACCTCACAAATATGAATAAATATAATCTAAGGTGTCTTTTGTTATGTGCACAACCATACTGAAATTGACTTCTATGTTTGCCAAATATGTGATGTTCATTCTCTGTTCTATCCATAAAGATGACCTCTTTTGCCTCATGCCACAATTTGGTGGTTACTTGAATTTGACATAGAAGATTTGGCAACTGAACCAATCACACATTGAAACCAACAAAACACAAACATATAATTTTTTTGATGCTTCATAAAACTAGGGGCGCAGTTGTTGACCTTCATAACCATACCTTTATTTGAGTATTTTCCACCATTTTCATCATGGTTATCTAAAAAAAATGCTCTTCTTTAAATTAGGGGACTCTCATTCATTAATATTTTAATCACATCATCATGCTTCTTAATCTTAATTCTGATGGTACCTTTACCAGCAATTCAAGATGCATTATTACATAGCAAGATAGTACCACTTTCAACAAGTTTATAGGTGGAAAACCTTTCTATTTTAAGCTATATGTGAAGAACAACTAGGATCAAGAATCTATCCATCTTGAGACGTTATTTTTTCAGTTGCTACAACAAAAGACATCTTTGCAGTTTGTCATCTTTTACAATACTAGCCTCTACTTTCTTTTATTTTAACTTTCTTCTTTTTGCATCCTATTTTTGAGATTATAGCAATTGAGGAAAATTCATAGCCCTTCTCATGTCAAAAATTACAAAACGAAAAAGCCAATAATTTATCTTGATTATCATTGGCAGCCAATTCCAAGGCAAACTTATCTTCTTCATAAGCATTATTTGACTTCAACTATGGTAATTGACTTTAAGTTAAAAATTATAGCACCCCTAAAATTTTTTCTGTATGATGGTGATATTGACATATGAATTAAAAGGGTTTTATCTCTATAATCAATTTTTATATATGTACTTTTCAACTCCATGATAGTACATGTGACATTTGATCATTGTACCTTTTGACACATGAAATGCAAGTGTTGCATTAAGATCAACTGATCTGTGAGGGACCCTATCGAATATAAATTTGGTATGTTTCACAAAACGTTTTTTCTAGTCTGGCTGTGAAAATCTCTTGAAGAACATCATTAAACAAGTAAAGGTAAATAATAAGGGTTTTGTCATCTAATTCATTCCAATTATCATCACCCATGGTAGTAGTTTTTCATTTTTCATTATTACTATTTTTTTGCTTATACAAACAAGACACTTTTATATGACTTATGTTGAATCAAAACAGAAAACATCAATTCTTGCCATAACTTGAAATTCATAACACCATCAAACTCTCAATATCAAAATCTATTGTTGATAACATAGTAATCAATCAATTTAACCTAATTTTGATGCTAATTTCAAAGGCAAAACTATCACGAGATCGAAATAAGCCAGAAATCACATTAGCAAGTAAGAAGAAAATTAGCTTTTAGGGCACAAAATAGTCATGAAAACCCAACATATATGTGATTGGGCAAATGCTTATATCCATGAGAAATGGAGGAGCTCGATTTTCCAATTAATCAAAGCGATAAGAGTCTAAGAGGCAACACAATATAAAGCCTCCAACCCTTAGTCGGGAAAAAGACTTAAAAAATAAAAAATAAAATAGAAAAGAGGTAACAGTGGGTCAAAAGACATTGACAATAGTTTTTTTTATCTGCGAAAAGTAGCAAAAAAATAGCTCAAAAATGCTTTAATACCGAAGGATAAAGCTTTCACGAACAGAAGAAAACCAAGATACCCTCTTTCTTTTTTTCTTTTCAAGAGAAAACTTCCAAAATATACTTAGCCCAAAGGGGAGTCCCTTTTTGCTTCACATTTTTCCTCACAACTCCATGTATTTCAACTTATTTTAGGGAGCCTCAAATTAATAAATTATTTTTTTATGTGAGGTTCAAGGCACATGGAACATAATTCATCATTCTTTATTACTAATTCTAAATTATTGAAATCTAACTTGCTTCGAGGTCTCTTTCACTGAAAAAAAAATTGTAAGGCACAGTAAACCGTTAGGCTCAAAGTCCCCATTGATTCTCTATTTAAAAAACCTACGGTTTATAGGTGTTAAGTGTTACAAAATCAGGTTAAAACAATATATATATAGAGAGAGAGAGTTGGGATTCAATTGGCATATATATATATATATGGGAATCTCTGCTGCCGTGCCTGATGTTGTTGGATGAAGAAAAACCTAAAAATCTGTCACTAAAAGCTAGCTGTTATATGATGTACCAATGGTTTATAATAACCTTTTTAGCACAATAGTACTTCTAAAAAATCTGCCCATTTGGCATACGGCAGAGTTGATCTATATATATATAGAGAGAGAAAGAAAAAGAGTGATAAAATGAGAATGCATAATAAAATTTGGGGACAAGACGTCGGCTAAATACAAGAACAAACTCCAAAAATAAAATACAACAACCAAATATACAAGAAGTGAGAGAAAATGAGATTTGTCTTCATTCATGGTGAATGAAGCAAAGTTTGTTTGGCCGAAACTTTTGGTTGGGGTGTATTTGGTTTTGGAAAGGACATTATTACGACAGTCCAAGCTGCAACCAGACACTGTGCCTTTATTATTATATTCACGGTGTCGTTAGTTTAATAGGAATAGCGATTTCAAACTCTCTGATTGCTATATGTCCTACTTTTTTATGAGCCATTTTCTTTCGGAAAAGGCCAAAGGCCACTCTGCAAACTGTGAAGAGGGCCATCAAACGCCTCCTTATATGTCGTTTGACTGGTTGGTGGAGAACCGTGTGGGGGGCGCGTGATTCGAAGTGGAGCCCGCATCTCAGCCGTCAATGCCGGGACAGCTCGATGGTGGTCCGAGCCAAGGAGCAGGACCACCCAATTGATCGTTTGTTAACTCGAAACTGAAAGTCAGCAGGGATGGGAAAGTGGTGCATAATTTTTCATTTTGGGTTTTCGAAAAATTTGAAAATTATATGAATGGCAGGAAAAGAAAAAGTCTTCTTGTAGAAATTCCCGTTTCAAAATCTGACTTTTTACAGTTTATTGAAGACTTTCCTCGCAAAGATTGGATATTGGTATATTGAAGTTCAAATGACCCATATCCATCATGTGGCATCCAAATCTCAACCACGAAAAAACATCGCGATCAGTCATAAGCATATTGTCATATGTCTACTTCAATAATACATAGCTGGCAAACTCATCAGGCTCAAATAACCAACAACAGCCACTGATCAAAGTTTGGCCTGACTCAACCCTGACTTACCCGATTAATTTACATTATGGTTATTTGAACACTCAATGCTGACCCGGACATTTGCTGATCCGAATTCGAGTTATGGGTTTGCCGACTATGCTTCAGTGATTTCCACATACTTGTAACTTAATTTATTTTTTAACTAAGTTTCATTTTGTTTTTTAAAGTTATTTTTTATTAATATATAATATTTTTTATATCACCTGCTTATTTAAGTATTATTTTTATTGTATTTTTACTATTTTGCATATATATATATATATATATATTTATATATATATTCTGATGTATTCCTATATCCATGATTGTAAACTTATCATATCAATAGTTCAACACCCACATCACCTTATCCTTACTCGGATCATAAATGTGCCATGTGACTTAGTTTGACTGACCTTTTGTTTTTTACTCTCCTAGTCTCCTTTTTTATTTTTTTCCATTCACAACTGTAGAGGGGCTGAGGGGGTGCTGCGACCCACCAGAAAGTCAGAGCATGAAGGGTAACACAGAACACCAGGCCAAGAAACTGAAACGACGCCAAGCGCACTAAAATGGTCGTCCAAAAACTGAAAGGGCGAAGCCCAACCCAGCCCAGCAATAGGGACACCAGGAACCCAACCTTAAAGAAGCATAAACGGGGCAACACTGATAAGCGACAGCAACAGCCGCGGAGATGGTTGGAACAAGAAAGAGAGTAGCGGGGAGAGCAAGGGTGTAAGCGTCAGCGTTGGCAGAAGAAGGGAGGCCCCATGGAGGGGAAAGGAGGATGAAGACTAGGAGAAGAGAACGAGAGAACAAGATGGTTGCGAGCAAGGGAGCGAGGCAACCATGTGTGTGCAATTATTCTTCTAGCCAAGCCGCTGATGAATGACAAAGTAACGAAAGAGTAGGTTATTTTGCTCGGAAAGTGCAAAAATTAAGGACGGATGAGTCCACATTATTTATGGATAATGTGTTAATTGACTATGATTCAGATAAATTCGGATATAAGTCCTGTTCTTAATCATTCTCCAGAAGTGCTTTTTTTATTTTCAGCCGCCTTCAGAAAGAAAGATGGAAAGTTATTTTATTGGGATTCATGCATGAAAAAATGGCAGTTCGATGGTGAACTACAAACTGCCTTTCATCAGGGAATTGGTGTGCGGGCTCCCATCACATGTATGGAGTTGCCAAAGTTATCGGCATCCAGGTGAACATCACTACCCATGATTCAAGTTATGCAATAATCCCCCTATTTACTACCAATCTTCTAGCCAGTGATGCCGATGGACGTCTATCTAGGCTTCTTGAGGATTTTGTCAAACTTGAAATGTATAGATTGAAATCGGGTTCGATTTTTCATGTGCCTTCAAAACTTTTTAGGAAGAATTGAGCATTTTGATCAAACTTTTTGGTACGAAGAAAAACTGTTTGATAGCAGTTTGATTCTGCGCAGTATCCGACTCCCTCGAAAGTGGATGGCAGTCATGAGCGTGGGGGATCTATCCTTGGGACAGGCGTCAATGCAGCTGACACTGGGGCCATAATTGACTGCATTCAGTAGTGGGGGAGATACCCCAAGAGGCCGAACCACCTCTCTCTCTTGTGCTTCCGATCGAATACTGCTTTGGAATTTCTATGGAAAGTGGTACACTCATCATTTCAATACTGCTTTGGAATTTCTATGGAAAGTGGTACACTCATCATTTCAAGTGTCACGCATTTACTGTCTGTTGTTCAGATGATTAGCACCTATGATGATAAAACTCATAAACCAATAGAAATGAAACTGATAACTAGACTTTTACCAATAACTCAACCAGCTATAAAAATCAATCAGGTTGAGCGCGAAATGCACACCTGCAAGCCCTTTATTTGTTCTTCTCTTTTCCTTTTCGTTTGGCATGTTCGGCAAGTTGGAATTAGGCGTTCGTTATGGCGAGATCAGGTGCAGTTTGAGTATTGTAACCCCCAGAACTTCTTGGGCATTTAACGTCTGATTCTAATGATCTCCTAGGCGGGTGGATAGAGTAGTTTTTGTTTATGTTTTCTCCTTTTTTCTTCATGCAACACATTTTTGTTATTTAATTGTGAAGACAAACACAATTGGCATCGCCATGTGTGAAAAATTGGAATTCATGCATGTTTTTATTGGACTCAATGTGGACAGGCTGACTGAAAGTGGACATAGGCATGAGAATGTTGGTTACATGGCAATCCCGTGGAACCTCACGGTTTTTACAAATGTCGACTTGCACACGCAGTTAAAATCTTTCGTCCGTCTCTGTTGTTGGTTTTTCCAATATCTTGTGAGTTGTGACTCGCAAATTTCATGCTATCTGTCAAAGCTTTGGATTAATGAAAAGGTATTATAGCAGGCAGACACTTTTTTAGCTTTCATGGTGCTTTTGAAGCTTCAAAGGAGGAGAAGCCAATTTGGTATTCAGTTTTTTGTCTGCACTGTGCAGGAAGGAAGAGACCAAGGGCCTGACTGCATAAGCGGACATAGACGGATGGATGCACACGGTCAACATGGCCATCTTTAAGTTCCCATGCTACCCCCAATAATATACTGTCCCGCTCAGCTGCTTGCCCCATGTGGCGCTCAAGCAAAGCGCAGACTTTCTCTCTCCCCTTATTTTATTAGTTTACGTTTATCTCAAAGAAGGAAATAAAGAAGAGGGGGCCGCACCACAGATACACCAGTACGATCGACGAAGGCGACAACGCAGTGCTGCTTGGTCATATGCTTTAATGAATAGTCGGCCAAACTTCCGTAAGTTTGGACCTCATTCACCAATTATTTTAACCCGTTGCTCTTGATGAGTTCTCGGTCTCTACTGTAGTCTCTACTGTGACCAGTATTTGCAGCAATGATTTGGCAGAGCTGGGAGCTCCGCTTGCTTTCCGGTTGATCCACCCAAGTGGTTTCTGTCATGGTGGTGGCGGTGCATGTTCTCCCAAAGTGTGGCTTCTCCAGAGTGTGTTTTTGTATCAGGAGGAGTATTTAGATGTTGTTGTCTGTCTCTGGTCTAGCAACATCGGTTGCCTCTTGTCACTGGAGACAGAGTTCTTTCTTGTTTTTTCTCTCTCTCCTCAAAGCTCCTTTATTTGGCCTTTGTGATTGAGAGGGTACACTTATTATCTCTGCAAATATATTACTCTATGGTCGCATTGATACTCACGTTCAATGAGTTCCCACTTCAATCTTTCTTCAAGTTTCTCAGCTCAGGGTGTAGATTTGTGAGAACCACTTTATCAGGCATAAGAAGAGTGCCCTTTCCTGGCCCCGACACGTCTCAAAATCCAGTTGCTTCTGCTTTCCTAAATGGGTGGTGTCTCTGTCCTTCCGTTAAACGACAAACCTTTTTTCCCTTTGGGGCCAACTTCAGAGCCAGGTCGAGAGGCGAAATAGTTTTGGACACTGGGTGTTACCGGGAAAAAGAGTCTATCATCGAGTTTTTCTTCTTTGGCTGGTAAATCAAACCAAGTTTTTCTGCGTCTCCTTTTCATCATTGTCTGTTGAGCACGCGTCAAGCACTGAAGCTGGTAGCTGGAATTTGCCTATCTTCTATTTGAGGTGCTACAAAGGCAAACAAGAAACAAAGGAAGGGAAGCCAGGAATGGCAGATCTATTGCACCATTTTTAGATTGTAATTTTTGTTCCTTGACAAAAGATAAAGAATCACGTTCGATATGTGTTCCGATATGGATCCTGGACTCCAAAGCCAACAAGAAGTGCCAGCAAACAAGCTCCGGAGGCAACTTGGTGCTGCTGTTCAAAGCCTTCAGTGGAGCTATGCCATCTTGTGGTCATTTTCTAGTGAGAAAGGGTATGCTCGAAAGAGCCCAAAATTAAGTTGAGATTTTTTTTTTTTCCTTTTTTGGGTTTTTTTCATGATAACTTATAGAAACTGTTGGTTGCTAGTTTGTTGATGGAAGAGATATCTATTTTATCCACGGTAGATGATAGATAAAGATTGTAAATTTGCAATCTACAGAGTTAACGCATAATGTGCAGGGCGATCTGCTTCTTTACTGCTCTTTCCTACTGTCGTTTTGGACGGATTTCTAGCATCTCTTGAAGAAATGGTTTCCACGCTTCTGAGCTTAACTGCGAGTATTTAGAGCGGCTTTTTTCCCTCATGTATGGGTTTGTGCTTGTGTAGGGTCTTGGAGTGGGGTGATGGGTTCTACAATGGGGATATAAAGACAAGGAAAACGGTGTCAACAATGGAGCTTAGTGCTGAACAAATGGGTTTGCAGAGGAGTCGGCAGCTCAGAGATCTGTATGAGGTGCTGTCAGTGGGCGATGGCAACCAGCAGTCAAAAAGGCCTTGTGCTTCATTATCTCCTGAAGATCTTACCGATACAGAGTGGTTCTACATGGTCTGCATGTCCTTCGTTTTCACCCCCGGCCAAGGGTACTCTTCTGTCTCCCTGTTTTCTAATACTCCCTCACTCTTTCTTTAACATGTGACCGTTGACGATGACATGCTTGCACTTCTTCCTTATTATTCGTCCAGTGTACTGAAAGGACTGTCTAAGGTTGCATAACGTGAGGGTTATACTTTCTATTCCTTCGTAAGTTTTTATTTTTCTTCTTTTCTGTGTAAAGAAGATCTTTTCCGATCCTCATCAGCGTGATCTTTCTACCTGCAGTAGAGACTTCTTTTCTGTTCTTTTAGTCCGCTATGACATACCAACTCATCCACTGAATAGGGCAAGGTTAGGATAGGCCAAAGCCAGTGCACACGTAGGGCCTGAGCTTGTCATGCATCATTGAGGATTGCACCGATCGATTAGGCCATGTCCCACCCGATTTTCTTAATTGTCATAAAGCGTACAACATGTGGAGTTGCAGGGCCTGAATAAAAAAGTCTAGGCCCATTCTCAAGGTGCATGCCTATGATCTGGTGCCACCAACATGCACTTCCTATAGTACACTAAGAACCTCCTCTCGTTTGAGAATTGGAGAACTTCATGTATCTCCTTTTCTCTCTGAGGTAAGCACGCCAATGCTTCATGGAAGTTCACTCTCCTATTTTTTAGCTTCCTATACACTTTGATGAATGAATGGCTGATGTTGCAGTCATTTTTGTGATTTTTTTCCGTTTGATAAACAATCTGGGTTGGGAAAATCTCGACGTGAACATGCCAATGGAGAAACCCCAGATATTGAACTCTTGATTTCCTTCAACTTAGAGGTCTTAAGTCTGACTCTTGTCCAGATATGTGTAGCTAAGATTTGCCTTGGAATTGTGTTAGTGGATTGGTCTTTTTGTCAACATTGTAGCATCTTTTGGTGAGAATTCCTGCATCTGTTAGTTCAGGAAAATTGTGTCATTTTCATCAACTTCTGCATATTCGCAAGCCATCCTTTTTTATATATTTGGTGAGATTCAGCATCTGGTGCAAATTGTCAACTGGTATTGTGCATGTAGTAGCATAACTACCACTTAATACATCGGAATATGCAGGATGTTATAAACTGCAAAAAAAGTGTTTGTTTCATTTTATGGATCTTGTCACCGATTGTTGTATTTGCATGTTTGTGTGCATGCATGCTCATTCGTCCATTCACATCTGTGCATGTGTCTTTGCATGTAAATTGTGAACTTTCAGAAAGCACTCAACCTCATTTTTCTGCATAATCCTCATGCTTCCAATTTTCTTGCACAAGGATGCCTGGGAGAACATGTGCAGCAGGTCATCACATCTGGCTTTGTGATGCTCATTATGCTGATAGCAAAGAATTTACTCGCTCACTTTTAGCAAAGGTCTTTATTTCTGGAACTCTGATTTTGCCTCCTAGATTTTAGACCTCTAGACATTTTTTAAGGAAGTTTGAACTACAGAACTAAGGCTAACTTCTTTGTATGGCTTGCTTTGAACTAATTGGATAACTTTCATGGTAATGGACACCATCAGAGTGCTGGAATTCAGGTGATATTTCCATTATGTTCTTCTTCTTTTCATTATGGGACAATTTTTTATCTCAGAGTGACAATCTCATGATGTTGACTTTTGATGCTCAGACTGTTGTATGC
This sequence comes from Nymphaea thermarum, assembly GCA_011799765.1. NCBI lineage: Eukaryota > Viridiplantae > Streptophyta > Magnoliopsida > Nymphaeales > Nymphaeaceae > Nymphaea > Nymphaea thermarum. The sequence continues at coordinate 104,397 of JAANDH010000658.1, read as the reverse complement.
TTTCCTCATGTGGATGGTGTTTTGGAATTTGGAGTGAATGAGCTGGTAACTCCTTGAATTATTTTCTGCTTTATTTTCGCTGATACTTCTTCCTGTGATCATGCTTTTATCATTTAGTATCTCAAGTCTTAAGGTAATATGTTATGTATAATTTCTCAAGGTGGCAGAGGATCCTTCACTTGTTCAACACATACTGACATTCTTCCCAGAAGTGTCCAAACCTGCTTGCTCAGAGCAATCTACATTCAGCCCTCAGAAGTCAAATGATGATGATGATGATCGGGATATCACAAACCTTGATTCTGAACAAGCTCCTTCCATGCCTACTGAGAAAGTTGGTCAAGTGGTTGGATGCAAACAATTAGCTGAGGACCACATTGTTTCTTTCAACTCTAAAGCCCTGAAAGAAAGGACTGACTTTGAGCATAATGTGGCAAATGTATCACACATTGTCATACGGGAGGTGGCTTCCCCAGGTAACAGCTCAAATGAGAATGGCCCACATCAGCAGCTTGATGACTCATTCATGCTGGATGAATTGACAGATACATGTCAAGTTCACCATTGGCAGCATGTTGATGAAGAAACTAGTGAGGGAGCACATGGTTCTATTAACTCAAGTGATTGCATTTCACAATCATTTATAAACAATGAAAAGCTTTCAAATTCTATTCATAATGAAAAATTGCACCAGTATATGCATCAACTCCAGGAGTGTACTCATAGCAAGTTCAACTCAGACACTGATGGTAATGGTAACTCTCACTATTCACGAACACTGTCAACTATTTTGCATAATTCTCTTGGGCTGAAGCATGTGGATACTTCACGTGGCTTCTCCTTTGAAAGTTCCTTCTCCAATGGACATAGTGAAACTGGTTTCTCAAGATGGAGGAAAGGTGTAAGCTACCAATTGCAGCTGATTGACACGCCGCAAAGGTTATTGAAGAAAGCACTTTTTGAAGTCGCTTCACTGCATCATAAACACTCCTTGAACCAGGAAAAATGTCATAGTGAAGATGATTTACAGAGGGATGAAAATCTTGGTGGTGGTCACATTTTATCAGAAGAAAGAAGAAGAGAAAAATTAAATGAACAATTTATTGTCTTAAGATCATTTGTTCCTTCAATCAATAAGGTATTCCCTTAGTTCTGTTACTTAACCTTTACTAACTTTTCATTACTTATATTAACAATTCTGGTCCTTTCATATTTTTAAAAATCATTTTTTCCATTCATGAAAGAAAAATGAAAATTGGCTTTTGGCATTCTTTTCATTTATTTATATCATCTTGTTTTCTTCACATTGTTAATTGTGATAACTTAGGTTTTCTATTGAATCCAGGTTTAGATTAAGCTGGAAGGAGGTGGAACTAGGTATGGATGAGAGAGATAAATTTGGCATAATTGAAACTAGAGATCTTCCCTTTAGGAATTAAGGATAGTTAAGGGTGAGGTATGGTCAGCCCTTGGAGGGCTTTTCTAGTCACATATGGTTGGAATTTTGGGGGTTTTCTCTCAAATTTAGGCCTAGCTGCACCATTTGGAGAATTTCCCTTCTATTATTATGCATCTAAATTTGGGCATGCATACTATGGTTTGTTGCAGCATTGTGGTCATGAAAGCTGCACACAACATAGTTTGACTAGTCATTCTATCAGTAAAACTAGTATTGTGCTCTTGACGGTAGTCTATGCACATTAAACATTAATTTGGTCCAATTTTTAGAGGAAAACACTTTAGAGAACATACTTTCTCTGATTTTTAAAACATTTTTTTCTTTTTTAATTTTGATTTTGAAAACCCTAGGTCCATGCATGAAGAAGTGAAACCCTAGATCACCTCTCCCATTAGGCTTTATTTTAAGGCTAAACAACCGCTGGTCTTAGAACCCCATTTGCATGCAAAATTGTAAATTTTATATATGACAATTTACATGGGAAAAAATTCAAAAAAATGTACTCATTTCCTTATCTCTTACAGGAAATTACGAGAGATAGGAACCTCCCTGTTGTATATGTGATCTGACCATTCTTGGTGCCTTTACTAGAGGCACTCAGATCAAAGACAAGACTAAATGTTCAAGATTCCAAGTTCTGATGTCATAAAAATCCTTGTCCTAATTTGAGAAAATGAGATTTTTTAAAACCATGTGGATCATTTGAAGTTGGAGTGCATGAATTGAAAGAATATATCTTTAGAATCTAGGGATGCATTTATGATCTATGTCATCATCGATTTATGCACTAGTTCCTAGATCTTATATGAATGCATGCAAACTAGTTTCAAACATACTTGAGATCTAGTTTCTATGGCTTTGGGATGTGAACCTAAAGAGATATATGATATAAAATCCAAAATATGAAGATCCAAATCTGAATTTATTATAATTGAAGGTCTAGCAGCAGCAAGACAATTAATAGTTAAACTCTGTTCCTTCTTAATGGCGAATCTGTAAACTCATTGATAACGCTTAGCCTAATGAACATTGTGTTGTTCCTTGCACTAGAGAGCATGTTGGTGCATGCATTTTTCCCATTCTTAAGGTGATGGTTGAGATTCTCATGATCCAAGAATTTTCAGAGAAATATAGGAAACCTACCTGGAACCGCTTCTTGAACATGTGTTTCTATTCATATGTGTGACTTGCTACTTTCAATGATTATTTATGTTATATAACCCAGCTTTCACAATTTTACAGTAGCTCCATAACTCTTCGAATAAACAATTCTCCTGCAACCAGTTTAAGAGGCCATAGAATGTTCTGTATGGTGCTCGTCTTTTGCAGTCTGACACAGGGATATGGCTGAAGACATGGTTACCATTTTTATCGTGTTAATAAAATTTTTATTAAGGGGATAATGGAGTACCGTTGTGACCTAGTGCATTAAAGTTGAGAACTTGATTCTTTGTTGCTTCACCAGATAGAATGAAGAAGGAAATTAGCCACTGACACTTGGAAGAGTTTTCCAGTTTTTGCAGCTTGATAAAGCATCACTCCTCGGTGATACGATAGAATACTTGAAAGAGCTTGAAAGAAAGGTAGAAGAATTGGAAACTTTCAAGGAGTTGGTTGGACGAAAGCGATACCCTGATGTAGCTGAGAGAACATCTGACAATTATGCCAACACAATGGCGAGCAAGAAGCATTGCAAAGCTGAAAGAAATGCATCCACTTGTAATGAACCTAAGTCTGAGATCCAATGGGTACTTTGCAAGGATAGCATAACAGATGTCATGGTCACTGTCACAGAGGCAGACGTTGCTGTTGAGATTCAATGTCCATGGAGGGAGTCGTTGCTTCTTGAAATTGTACAAGCTATGAATGAACTTCAGCTAGACTCTCAATCTGTTGAATCGTCTATAGTTGATAGCATTTTTAAACTGTCACTAAAAGCTAAGGTTTGGACGACTTTAAACATGACAGCTAGTTGAACTCTTTTATATTTAGGGTGGATATTCAAGGGTCTCTGCATTAGATCTTATATGAGGCTATATTTGTTACAGGTTAAGAAAGCGACAGCAACAGCTATGGAGGACATTAAAAATGCAGTTCAGAGAATTATCAGCAAGTGCTGATGGTCATAGCCGCAGATCGTTGTCCTTCTCTTCTGTAGATATTTGGAGGACGTTTGTTTCTTATTTTGCTAGTTCACTTGTATGATAGTGGGCCGTTATCAGCCCTTTCATTGCTGGTTCATCGAACCAACACTTTGCTTCTGTCGTATTTCTCTATTTATGGTTGCCTGCTGCCTGTACTTTTGCCTTTACCTAGCTGGAAAGTAAATTGATTATTTGATTTATGTTGTATTTGTTTCTTCAATCATATTTCATTTGTTTCGAGCATGTGTTGGAAGGTATGTCATAACTCTATTAGATAACATACAGTATGAGAAGATCGTAACTGTGCAGAAAATATGGTTCCCTGACATCTTACCACTTAAGTTGTAGATCTGGTGATTCCTGAAGAAGCTACAAATGTTCAACTACATCTGATAACGTCTATGAACAATGAAGCATCTTGAGCTTGAATTTCGTCTGTTGATATGTTGCCTAAAATTTTTAAACAAGTCAATCTAGGTGAAGTCACCGATAAAAATAAAGGTATAAATTTCTTAGCAGGCAACATGTATCACATGTTTGTGTTCTGTACTTTTCATGCATCTGCGAATGAAGATCACTAGATGTTGATAGAAGTAATATCGTCATCTACTGGTATTTTTACTCAATGGTGCATGCTGCAATCCTTAATTCCACTACCTCTGCTGTTAGCGGGATCATGAATAATTTCGTATGGCATATACTCCATAAAATGAGCAGACCCATAATCAACCTTTTCAACAGCACTGTCGCTTAATTGCATAAGTCAACAGGATGTTGCCCATTGTTAGTAACATGGACAACTCTTCCAAGTTAGGTGTAGGTTGGCATCTCATGGCGGGTAATGTGTTAGGACTACTGAAGTGATGACCCAATTTGCATGTGAGAAACCTATGCCCTAAAGTCCTAAAGTCCAGTTTTTAGCATATGAGAAAACAACTAAAAGACTGATTTCCTTTCAACTGATAAGCCCCTTCAGGTGACCTTCTTGATTTAGGTTGGAACTACGTTGTTTATAAATGTTTTTCATGTCTCCTGTTCAAATTAGATGGACACAACTATGAATTGTGGTTTAGGTTCTTTATGTTGTCAGTAAAAGGACATAGAAAGAGGCACATAATTGAAAAGGATGAACCTACTAACAAGTCAGGGAAGTACATGACCTTGGAAGAGGACGACAACATGGTTATGGCTTGGATTATAAATAGCGTCCAACCACAGATTGCTTCTATTATTGCTTACTATACTACTGTTAAGGAGATGTGGGAATTCCTTAGGTAGACATATTAACAAGACAAAAATGTAAGTAAAATTCTTCAAGTTGAAGAGGAGTTGCACAATCTTCGACAGGGAAATCAAGATCTATCACAGTATTTTGCATCTGTTAAAGCAACCTATGAGAGACTAAAAATTCTTGCGCCCTCCATGCAAATCGTGTTATAAGTCACACTTTGAACCTATCATGGTTGCAAAGTTTCTCGCTGGTCTGTCTCCTAAGTATGCAACTACCAAGGATCAAATGCTCACAAGGAGTGAAATTTCTGATCTCTCTGATGCTTACAATAGACTTAGTCGTCTTGCTATTAGCTTGTCCCAACCAGCTGGTGTGACTGCAGCTTCTGCTCTTGCTGTGAGGGATGGTCGTGGTCAGGGCACCTCTTATAGTGCCAAAGGAAGAGGTATAGGTCGTGGAACTGGTGGTCATGGAACACTTAAGAGGATTGTTGTGGGGATAAACATGGTCGTCTATCTACTATATCACAGGGTAGGGCCGTACAGTCACCAAATAGGGCAAGAGTCTTGCTCATCCTCCTATGGGCTCTGCACAGGTAGCCACTCCTACTTTGGACGACTCTTCGTCTAGCACAGTATCAGAGACAGTTACAGTTAGTATTGACAGATCTGAGTATGAACAATTTTTGGCACACAAAGCCTCATAGGCTTCAGCTTCCACAGCCTTGGTTGATCGAGCCTTCTTAGCGGGTACATCCACATCTGATTCAGGTATCTCTTGGATTATTGACTCAGGAGCATCAAGACATTTCTGCAGTAGACCTGATTTTTTCATTACTTTACATAGATTCTCTCAGCCACATCATGTCAAAATTGCATATGGTAAAATGTCACCCATATTGAGTTATGGAGATGTGAAGCTTTCTCAATCCATGACAATTCCACATGTTTTATATGCTCTTGAATTTCCATCTCATTTGCTCTCTGTCAAACAGTTGACTGTTGGTTTACACTGTCACATTATTTTTTACCCTAGTTCATGCTCATTTCAAGACTTACAAACTGGGAAGACGATTGGTGGCAGCTATGAGAAAGGGGGCGTTTACATCCTGTCAACTCCTATGGGTCTTGCTGCTACCTCCTCTATATCAGAGTCTACATTCTTGTAGTGGCATCTCAGGATTGGTCATCCTTCAGTGCCCAAGCTCCGTTCTATCCTACCTCACCTTTCAGTCCCAGAGTAATTTCAGTGTGAGGCCTGTCAACTTGGCAAGCACACTCGTAGTAGTTTTCATTTGAGTCTTAGTCCTTCGAGTCAAGGGTTGTTTGATTTCCTTCATGTTGATGTGTGGGGACCTAGCAGGGTTGCTAGCTGAGCTAAGTTTAGGTATTTTCTGGTCATTGTTGATGATTACTCTCGTGTTAGTTGGGTATTCCTTTTGAAGGAAAGGTCTGAAGTAATTTGTATTCTCAAAAACTTGATTATTGAAATAAAAATCAGTTTGGTTTTGTGGTTAAGTGTATTCGCACTGATAATGCTCTCAAGTTCAAATCATCTATCTTAATGACCTTTTATGCTGAGAATGGTATCTCTCCTCAATTTACATACCCTCACATCTCACAACAAAATGGAGTTGCCGAAAGAAAACATATGCAACTTCTAACTGTTGCTCATACCCTAATGCTTCATAATCATGTACCAGTATACTTGTGGGGTGATGTCATACTCATGGCTTGTTACCTAACAAATCATTTACCTTCATCCTCTATTGAGAACAAAGTACCTATTAAACTTGTGTATCCCAATAAAAGCTTATTTCTTGTTGCACCAAAAGTTTTTGGGTGTACTTGTTTTGTTCACATTCTTGGGCCTAAACGTGATAAACTTTCTGCTCAAGCTATTAAGTGTGTGTTCGTTAGCTATCCAAGAAACCAAAAAGGGTACAAGTGCTTTGACCCGGTAACTCAAAAAGAGTATATCAGTGCGGATGTCACTTTTTTCGAGTCTCAGTCCTATTTTAGTCCTACTTTTGTGTCATCTGAGATGTCATGTCCTATTCCTCTACCTATTCCTCTTGTCCCGTTGCAATCTTTTCCTTTTGTCAGGATCCTCCATTGGTCTACACTCGGCGACATGATCCCTCTCATGGTCGACCATCAGACTCTCTTCAGGATGTGAGCTCCACTGAAGTAAGTATACCCGATGTTGATCATTCACAGGACTTGCCTATAGCCCTGCGCAAAGGCAAGAGACAGTGTACTAGGCATCCTATCTCTCACTTTGTTTCCACTGACCATCTTGATGACAACTTACGATAGTTTCTTAAGACTATGTCAGTCCATACTATACCAACTGGTCATTAACATGCATTACTAGATTGTAAATGGCGGAAAGCTATGCAAGATGAGATGGATGCTCTCGTACAACGTGGTACCTGGGAATTGGTTGATCCACCTGAAAATTATGACATTGTTGGCTCGAAATGGATATTTACAGTAAAGTATCATTCAGATGGGCCAATAGAGCGATATAAGGCTCAATTAGTGGCTAAGGGTTACACTCAAACATACGGAGTAGAACTTTTTGAGATGTTCTCTCCTGTGGCCAGGTTGGGCACTATTCGCCTCATTATTTATGTTGCGGTATATTCGGATTGGCCTATGTACCAGCTTGATGTGAAGAATGCATTTCTCTATAGTGATCTTGAAGAGACCGTATATATGCAGCAACCCCCAGGGTTCAAGCGACAGGGGGTAGTAAAGTGTTTGTCTGAAGAAGGTAATTTATGGACTCAAACAAAATCCTAGGGCGTGGTTCAAAAACTATCTGAGGTGGTTTCACAGCGTGGATTTGAACGATCTCCTTTGGATCACTCTCTATTCATCAAGAAGACCTCCAAAAGTATAGTTGTTATGATAGTATATGTTGATGACATTATCTTGACATGTGATTGTGATCAAGAAATCTCAGCTACAAAGGTTTTCCTTCAGAAGCACTTTGTCATGAAGGATCTTGGTCACTTGCGATATTTTCTTGGGATTGAGGTTGCGCATAACAAAAAAGGTGTAGTGTTGTCTTAGAGGAAGTATGTACTTGACTTATTGCAGGATACATGGATGCTAGGAACCAAACCAACTAATCTTCCTATGAATCAACGTCTTCATCTTCATGATAATCAATCAGAGCTAGTGGATTCACGACCCTACAGATCTCTCATTGGCAAACTTTTGTATGTTACTGTGACAAGACCAGACATTAGCTTTGTTGTTGGGAAACTAAGTCAGTTTATGGAAAAGCCTAGGAAAATCCATTGGGATGCTGCGTTGATGGTTTTGAAATATCTAAAGTCATCCCCGGACAGAGGTCTCTTCTTCAAGAAAGGAGAATCTCTAGAAATTGCTGCTTACAGTGATGTCGATTATGCAGGGTCTGTTGATGACAGAAAATCCACCACAGGCTTCTGTATCTTTGTTGGGGGCAACCTCATATCATAGAGAAGCAAGAAACAAAATGTAGTTTTTAGATCAAGTACATAATCTGAATATAGAGCAATGGCTCAAACGGCCACTAAGATGACGTGGGTTAAATCTATGTTAACAAATTTGAGTATTCATGTTCATCTCCCTATGAAAATGTACTGTGATAATAAGGTTGTCACTTACATTGCAAACAATACAGTATTTCATGAGAGAACAAAGCACATAGAGGTGGATTGTCGTTATAATTATTATAATTCGGGACCTTATACAAGGAGGTATTGTGTCTACTGTCCACATAGCTTTTGAAGATCAAACAACAAATATGTTTACTAAGGCTCTTCCTATTGGTGATTTTTCTAGACGTTGTGTGACAAGCTGAGCATGATTGATATCTATGCTCCAGCTTGTGGGAGAGTGTTGAAATTAGAAAGCTTATGTTTAAGTTTGGTAGTTTTCTTATTATTTAAAAGTTAGAGTCTTCTTTAGTCATTTACATCTTTATGTGTAACTCTTGTGTAAAGCTCCAACAGACCCCTATTCTCTCTTTAAATAAGAGATTAGGATTAGCAATAAGATTACGACGGTTCTCTCTCTCTCTCTCTCTCTCTCTCTCTCTCTCTCTCTCTCTCATTCCATCTCTTTTCTCCATCGTCTACAACATCTCCCTTGATAAGAAATAGATTTAAGGCATGAGAGAAAAGTTGAGAGGTGTTATTTGTCTTAGCACAAACACATGATTAAGATGTACCAAATCTAAATATGTTACAGATAAGCCTGAGATAGAAAAGTTGAAATTGCTCTTCCTATTCCTAAGGAAATGAATCCGCCAAATAAGGAATCCATATCCTGCATGAAAGTTGTGCGAATGTGTATAAATTCTGTACGAAAGCAGAGAATCATACAATGCAAGAAAGAGAGAGGCTAAAACCCAATTATCATAGTGGATGTAGGTCTTTTCATAGACTGAACCACTAAATACCTTTTTCATTATTCTCTTCATTTTTTGGTTTTTTTTATGCACTCTTTTATGGTAGCAAAGCCTAAGGAAGAATCTGCTCAACACTCGTAGCTGATAACATGATTCCCAGATCAGAGGTTTGTTCTATGCAAATCAAGTCTCATAACCCCCAAAGCTATCTCAGTTATGCCAGTTCCCTAATTCTTTGCAGCACTTCCCATCTTGGAAGTTAATTGTAGAAAACTATATGTTATGGGAGTCTCAATTTCTCCCGATTCTCAATTCCTGTGAACTACTTGGCTATGTAAATGGCTCAAACCCTTGTCCTCCAAGGGTAATTACAACAAGTACATTTAAAGCCCTTTGCTCCAAGGACAATAAAAATAGACTGGGGACTAGAACAAAATCTTGAATGTCATTTGTTATAAACATGACCAACTTCTTTTAAGTTGGATTTTGTCCTCATTAACCGAATCAATTCATGGTCCATTATTGGATTGAGGACTTCTTTCAATGTATGAAATATTTGAAAGCTGTTTATGCAACATATTCCAGATTACATATCTTACAGTTTTCAACTAGAACACAAAAGTTAAGGAAAGCAGGAGAAGTCTATTGATGAGTATGTTTGTGCTACTAAGATTATTTCCAATCAGCTTGCTATTGCAACCAAGCCGTTGATGACGAAAATTATGTTATACATATATTTCATGGTATACTAATTGAATATGATGCATTCAAGACATTGATTAGCACCTGCATTGAGCCTGTTAGTTTAGATGATCTTCATGGTCTTCTACATCTCGTAATCACATTTTGTTGATAAAGTTAAAGAGAAATTTGATAGGCAACTTTTACCTTCATCCAATGTATCTAAAAACATGACAACAACCAAAACCATAAAAAAAAAACAAATAAGGGCAAGAACTGCAATGATTGAGGATATCAAAATAGCTGTAGCAAAGAAGGATACAAGAACTACAACAATAAGAGTAAGTATCCAAGCTTAGACTGGTGACATGAATGTTAGTTGTGTGATAAAATTGACCTTACAATAAAATAGTGCCATTAACTCCATAGTTATGTTTCAACCAACAATTTAGCTTCTCAATCATACATTTCTAGATCCTCGTCTGCAGGTGGATGTGAATCATATCTTGATTCTAGGGCCCACTCACTATATCACCAACAATATAGGAAATTTATTTCTGCACTCTCCTTATCAAGGTCAAGATTGCAGGTTAATATAGGAATAGTTCAAGCTTAGCCACTACTCATTCAAGATTCAATTATTAAGCATTTCAACCATGCATGTTGTCTATTCTACTTGTTCCCCATATTACTGGAATCTCTTGTCAATTCAGAAGATTGTTAAATATTTATAATGTTAGTTTCAAAAATTTCCCATCACATTATGTTGTTGAGGATCTTAAATTAGAGAAAATTCATCTCTTCTGCATGATTTGAGTAAGCAGAAGCTTTATCAGCTAGCTAAAACCAACACATAGAACCCAAGGAGGCAATGGTAGGAGAGAAAGTGACAATAAGTGTGTGACATCAAAGCATGGGCATGAACACACCAAAATTTGTTGTCCTTTAGCCCTTATTCTTCCCATTTTATTTCTACATTGGAAACTATTTTCAACTTTTTTTTCATTCAATTTGATTCTTTACCTTAGAACAACGTGAAATGTGATTCTTTACCCAATTAAGATCCTTACTACTTCAAACATAGGAAAACCCTAGTCTACTATCTTGACCCAATGTCATCTTTATCATTCTAACCATGGATGACACATTTTCCAACCAATATGATATGTGACTCGGGGGTAGTGTTAGACTATCTTATTTCATCCATCACTAGGCTATCATTACTTGAAAAACCTAGAAAAACTTAATTTAATTGTGCAACCCTCAGCCAATTTTAACATGCACGCCACTACCTCCTGGGACAGAATCAACCACTGGCCAAAAACTCGTACTCGCATGTACCATTGCATACAACATAGTCCACGATTCATCTATGCATTCAAATGTGGGGGTTTACCGTTACTAGACATAGTTTAGTAATTCTCACGGAAGCCAACCTTAGGCCCGATTCCTAAGACAAAACCAATCAGCCATTTTCAATCCCCAAGAAGTGGGGACAACGACTATCACATACGTAGCAGGTATACAGTAACAACTTTTGTTCATTTACAGTCCTTTATGTATATGTGCCTCCACTAGTATCGAATACACCATATATATATATATATATATACATTTACTGATCTTCATCCTCTTGTGTCTACTATCAGCTGTCATTAATTTAGGATTCTAAATGTAAGTATACCATTCATTGATATGTATATACATATTCATATACCAAAGAAGCCAAGTTGATGAAGGGTTAGATAGACACTACTACATTCATTACAAATGTATGTATACTTCTGGAACTTATGTTTTCTTCACTAGTGATGGCAATCGGTGTTTAACCAAAATTTTGTTTTGGTTCTCTACTTAGATATTCCACTTTCTTTCTAAAGTTTGATTGATAACAATGGAAAATATCAGTTCTTGCCTCCAATCTGATGGTTTCTGTAACTATGGTCCATATATATATATTTTTCATACGAGGAGACCCTTGTCACTCCATCCATGTAATGGACAAGAGATCTTATAGGTTTGATTGCTCAAATTTAACTGTTGCCACTTGCCATTACTGTTCTATGCAAACAGCATGTCCATAGTGGTAAATTAGTAGTTGCAGCAGACTTACATCATGTGTATAATTAGGTAGCAGGTTGCAGCAGACCTATGTTATAGGCATAACTAGTTAATATGACATTTCAGGCAACAATACATGTGTATCACCAAAGAATCTTAGTAAGTTAAGTACTACCTATGTCACACGGATACGTAACCCACGTATCCGTATCGATACTCCGATACCGGAATTCCGACACCGATACTCCTTGGATATGTCTGGATCAAGTCTGGGTCAGACCCGATCCGAACCCGTTAAAGAAAACCCGATTTCCTTTTTATCGACCTTTCTTTCTCTCTTTCACCCGACGAGGTCTGTGCCTTTAGGGTTTATGCATTGCAGCTGCAGCAGATCATGGGCAAAGATGACAGGCGACGGTGACAACTTCTGGTTACAGATTGCGACGTCCGGCCGTGTCCGGCGGCAGCCAGCAACGGACAAGTAAGTGGGTTTTTTTTTCGATATTAAGTTAGGGTTCGTGTTCTGTTCTTCATTTGGGGCCTTGGGGGTTTTTTCGGTTTTTGGATTTGTGGATTTGGGGAGTTCTATTTGGTGGTTTTTTTCCACGTTTTTTGTGTTCTCTTTGCATGAATGAGTGATTTTTGTATGTTATTGCATAAAATTTGCATGAATTGAGTGATTTTTAGAAGCAATAACAGCCCACAACATGTATGGGAAAAGCAACATTCTCTTTGTATGTGGGTTTTATGTTTGATAGGATCCCATCCACCAATCATAGGCTGTTATTGCAAAACACTAGATTGACGCTCCCATTTCTGTTTTGTTCGACAAAACACTAGATTGATTTCTATTATGTTGATGATGAACTATTAATTTTATTTTAATGTTTTTTTTTCATTTTATCATTTTTTGAATAATATAAAATTAGCCGTATCCGCGTATCCTAAAAAATTGAAAATTGTTGTATCCATACTCGTATCCCCGTACCCATATCATACCAGTATCCGTGTGACTTGGAGTACTACATTATTGCTCAGCAGGTTCGGTCACAACGATTTCTGTGCAAATCAGCAGAAAATCAGAAGTTCTAATCCATGGGCATATCATAACATGAAGTCTTATTCCAACCAGCATTACTTAGCTTAAACATAAAAAATTCTTATACATGGTCATCATACCTCACATATTCTTATGAATTATTACCATCTTATTTGAGCTCGTGATGGCAGTCCAAGGGACAATCTAGGAATAATAGCCTATATTTATAAGTTGCCAAGACCCAACAACAACCATTCTATTAACTTTAAATTTATTTGCTCAGGGGTGATACTTCTCTTAGAGTGGTTCAATAGACTCTCAACTCTTCGAGAATTTTGTGTATGCTTACTGAAGCCCATGCCATTCATGCCTGAATCCCTTTTCCTGACTCTAGGATCACCTTCTTTCTTTCCACCAGTTCAGGTGCTACCAAAAGTGGTTTGCAACAGTCAATGATATCTGGTTAACCCTTACATACTCATTCTATGTTCATTTGCAAGGCCCCTTTTTTTTAGGGTTTAAGTGGACAGAACTGATTGTTGGTTCATTTTTTCAGGTCGTTCATCAGCATAGCTCCTCGTTTGATCTTTTAGCATAATTTGACTTGTCATTGTAAAACCTTTCAGCAAATAAACTTTAACTTCTTTGTGTATGGCTTTTGTGTTATTATCTATTACTACTATCACTGCTACTATTACGATTATTGTTATTCAGTTTTCTACTTCGCCTATATCTTCTCTTTTCATAATGAAAGGGTTTTCTCCTGATTTGTTCAATGTTGAATCTCTTATAAGTAAACCAAGTTAATCTGTCTTCTTGAATTTGACAGACAGTTTGCAGATCCTGTAGTTGCAGAGGCAACACTTAGTTTCCTGGTCTTAAATAAGGAAAAGAAATTTGAGTTTCTTCCTAGGCTTACTGCTCCAAATATGTCTCTTTACCTCACTACAATTTTCATTTATCCTAGGGGGAAACTAAATGGTTTATCTCAATAATTGCAATAGTCCATTTTCATGTACCAGCACGTGGTCTCCTTGGATTTTCCCCTAGTATAAATCTTGTGGATTAGATGGTATGGTCCTAGGGGCCAGGTATCGTTTCCAGCCTGCCATACTTCATGCATCGATTTGTATCTAGGCATGTAAGCATTTAGATCCACTACTGTACACATGCATATATATATATATATATATATATATATATATATATATATATATATATATATATATATATATATATATAAGCAACAAAGGTACATGGACTACATGCTGCACTCATAACTGAGTATTCCCATACCTTTCTGCACCAAGGTGCTGCCGATTCCGTTCGCTGCAGAGCTGTCACTCCCACTGTGCAGTCATTTGTTTCGTCCCACTGCTCCCAAGCTTTCTTGACTCTCCAAGCCGCGGATGACAGTCACATGGACCAGTCCCTCTTTGCTCTTGATCTTCACCACAAAACGCAGGATAACAAGGGTTAGCTCTCGTTTTTCCCTAATTCCTAGCTGCTGGAACCCTTCTCCCAATGGCTGCAGCAAATGGGATTCTAACATGTTGCAATATAGGTTAAATAAGGCCAATATATGGCCAGCACCACCCCCATACGATTTTTCTGAGGAAGGCTTCTCAGCTTCCCTCAGTCATCTTTAGTTTCCTTTAATAATTTTGGTCACTTCTTCTATATACTTGGCAACCCATTCATTTCTTTCCATAACAACCCCCTGTATGATATAGCTGACAGTTTCAGTTGTTTCTAACAATCATTTAATCTATCATTTATAACCTATCCCCATGTTACAGTTTTTGCAATAATTAAAGAAAAGGAAAAGAAATCGTGGGCCTTACAGAGTCAGCCCAAACCAAGCTTCAAACATGTGCATCACACTTAGAACAACCTAAACCTAGCTCAGTTCCAATTACTTTACCCATGAGTGATTTAGTTTCATAGTGTTGAGAGATCACTCCCCTAAGTAACCGTGACTCCATTTTTATGATACAAGCTCAATTGTAATTCAATTTTGCAATGTCAACTAATGTGACCTGGTAATATATTCTCTTCATGAGCAAATCTATCTTCACCCAGTTCAATTTCAGTTAAAACTTCCCCAGTGAAGCACAATTTTACTTTTACAAGTTCATTAACCTTATCTGCTTGACTCACTCAGTCACTTTACTCATAGTTATGTCTAGAGCTTGTATTAGCTTAATTTTCAATAGGATTATTTGATTTCTTGATTGTCCTAATCTAAAAGTTACTAAATGGGTTCCCTTAGCTCATTTTCTCCAAACTCCATTCAGAGCCTATTGAATTGGCCTTTTCCCAATTTGTCCTTTATTTTACCATTCCTTTCCAATTCACATTGGTGTTTTTAGAAAAATCAATTTTTTGTTCAAATAAAATATGGATTTTCACATTCCATCTGAGCCATTCTAGGATTTGGATGAGACTCATGACCTTGTCAAGCTTGAGTGGAAAACTTCAACTACAACTATTTCAGATTGAACCTGCCTAATTTATCTCTAATGGACGTTGTTTAACTCATTTTCCTTCAACCTATCAGAAATAGCTTGGATAGGACTGGCTTGAAACCAGCCAATTTTACCTCTGGTGGGCTTTAAAACTCGCCTATCAACACTTGCTTGGTTTAGATTTGGTGGGACCCACCATACCTAGTTTTCCCAACTTGAATTATTCAGAATCTCTCGACCAAACCCACCTAGTTCATTAAAACATACCCTAGCTAGGTACACCGAAACTAGTTCATTAGCTCATACCTTATCCATTATGCTTAGGTCATCTAGTCTTGCTAATTTAAACTTAACCTTGGTCTAAGCTTGGTGGAACCTAGGTTCAACCTTGTTTTGAACCAGGTTTAATTCTAATCCATCAAGCTCGAGTTTACTAAACCTAGCATAACAAACCAATTCTAGTTGCACTTGCTTATTTAGGCTTAGTCAATTGGACTCAAACTAAACCCACCCAGCTCAATGGGACCAAGTAGGGGATGACCCTTCTTTTTTATATCAATCCCATGTTCAAATCTATGATTTGAATACACAATTTGCAACCTAATATCCATTTTAAATTCAAATCTTCACTGTAGAATTTAATCTAAACCTTTAATCATTCATACTACTGATTTGAGACTTCATCCCATACAAAGAGCCAAATCTATCACCTCTAGCCAACACTAGTGCCCCCTTTGTCAGTTTCCAACTAGTCTGACTAAATGAAGTATAATATCCATTTTCACTTTGTTTTTCTGCAGAAATCATATTCATCTTAAGATCTGAAACATGTCTCACATCTCTCAATGTCAATTTGCATCTTATGCTCATCTCAATGCAAACATCTCATATCCCAACAATCTTCGAAGTATCACTATTTCCTAGGTGAACTACTCCAAAATCATTTGCTCTATAGGATAAGAACAACTCTCTATATGGTTTGGCATGATATGATGCCCCAATCTCTAAGAGAAACTGCAATGTACTTTTTTGACTTCACATTCTCTTGACTCTTCTTTTTTGTTCTTTTTCTTCGTTCCATTTTCTGCAATCAATCTTCTTGTGCCCTAGAATACCACAGTGAAAACATTTACCTGTCATCTTGGTCTTGATTTGGACATAGAGTTTGATCTGTCATGCCATTTGTTATAGTTCTTCTGTCTGCCCCTGTCTCCCATCACTAGCACTTGTGAGCTACCAGTACCAAGAGACTTTCTTCTTGTCTCTTCATTTAAAATGATGTTTGTTACATGCTTCATCGTAAGCACACCATCTGGAGCGGAGTTGCTCAAATAAACAACTAAAGTCTCCCAACTATCGGGAAGAGAACTGATCAATAAGAGTGTCTGTAACTCAAACAACTAAAGTCTCCCAACTATCGGGAAGAGAACTGATCAATAAGAGTGTCTGTAACTCATCATCTAATATCATTTTCATGACTGACAACTGATTGATTATGCTCTGTACTTCATTCAGATGCTCTAACACTGGTTTTCCCTCTCTAAGTTTCAGATTTACTAATTGCCGAATCAGGAAAGTCTTGTTCTCAGTTGTTTTCCTCTCGTAAAAATCATGCAACTTCTGCCATAACGACTTTGCGTTCGTCTTTACGGATACCAAATGAAAAACACAATCATCTAACAAACATAGTGCCAATGGTTTTCCTGTGCAATAACTTTCATTTTTCATCTGTCATATTCGCTGGCTTCTTATTCTCAATGGGTGCATATAGGTTTTTACAATACAGCAAATCTTCCATTTTGGCTTTTCATATGGTCCAATTGTTCCCATTTAGAGAGACCATCCTAGTGGGGGTTGACTCCATCCTGCAATAAGAATGCACACAACCAACTTGACGCTAACCTGTCTCTTATACCATTTTGTTATAGTCGTATTCCCCAAAACAATGCTTCAACAACAATAAAAGAGGCCAAACCAACATAAAACTGCTCAAAATCAGAATCACAGGGGCAGCGAGCATAAAATCGAATTTTCAGCAAAATACGCAAAAATATATGCTAAATAATACAGAAAACAAGAGGCACCAATTTACGTGGAAAAACCCTCAATAATGGAGTAAAAAACCACGGGCAAGAGAGATATATTTATACTTCAAAGAGACAACACAACTATGTTGTTCTTCTTGCAGAGAATATCATAAATCATTCTCAAGAATAAATGCAAAAACAACACGAAAAGAAATCACCGTATGTTCTTCTTTTCTTTTCTTTGTTTTTTTCACTTCCTCTCTCTACACTTGAACCCACACGGTTGCCCAAACCCACAACTGTGCTCTTCTTCCACTTTCTTTCTTGCCTTCCTTCTCCCCTTCTCTTCTTTGCCTTCCTCTCCTCCTTCACCTTGCTTTGTGTGAGCCGAGAGAAGCCTTTCTTTTTCCCCCCAAAAGAAAAACTAGAGAGACATGAGAAGGATTGGGGGCACCATCGGGTGCACTGCCCTCCCTTTTTCTCTGCCCGTCACTTAAGTGACGGGTCGGATCGGGTCGGGTCCTCTCTTGAGGCTGAACCCAACCCAACAATGCTCAGGTAGGCGGTGGTGGAAGTGAGGACTCAGGTGGCAGATTATGCAGCAACAGGAACGGATTTTTGTGGCAACGATTCAAAATGGCAGAACGAATTGGATTTTCTATTTATGTAGTTTTGTGAAGTGGATGATGTGGGCAACGAGCAAGTAGAAGTGCTTCTCAATGATGCAGAGGGCACCCTTTGGTGGCGTTTCAATGGCTAAGAAAATGGAGGTGACACCCCCGATGTTGCCAGTGTGGAAGGAAAGGTGTCGTGGTAGTGGAAGGGAGGACGCTAGCGATACTGCTGCATTGGAATTGGATGGTCAGCGGAGACGGGGATCAAAGGTGGGAAACTGTGGCAGCTGGCTGAAATGGTGGGAAACCAATTGACGGTGGGATTACGGGCTTGGGCATTGGGATCATGGATTGTAAATGATCATGATTGTAAATGATGATTGAAAAAGGAGAATAATGGAGAAATGTGGTTAGGGTCGAGTGGAATGGAAGAAGAAGAATGCAGAGGAGGAAGAGGGAAAGAAGGGAAGACATCGCTAGAGATAGATCAAGAGAGGGAGGAAGAAGATGAAAAGGAGTGACGCAGAGAGGGAAAGAGGGAAGAAAAAGAGGGAAGAGAAAACCCGAGGAAGAAGAGAAGAAAAAACGAGAAAAAGTGGACGGAGCGAGTGCGGTTGAGGAGAGAGAAGGAGGGAAGAAATAAAAGAAAAAAAATGAGATGGGGGTACGAAAAGATGGGTTAGAGAAAAGACAGAATCGCAGAGAGAGAGAGAACAGAAAAAAGAAAAACAAAGAGTAAATAGGAAATTCGAAAACTTTGCAAATTAAAGTGTACAATTAATTTTGAAAATTGCTTTAAATTTCTATTTAGAATAGCATTTGATTTGATTTTAAATCTTTAAAATTGACTTGAAAGTTTTTTTAAATTAATTTAAATTCATTGAAAATTGATTGAAAACTATTTAGAAATCCTTGGAAATTGATCTTCATTAATTGATAATTAATTGTAAATTTTCAGAAATCAATTTTGAAATGACCTCAAAACTTGGGCATTGTTAGAATTAATTATCAATTATTTGAAAAATGCTTCTAAAAATAATTTTAAAGCTCCATTTAAAAATTCATTGAAATTGATGGGTAGATACCCAAAATTTTGGATTTTAACATGGAAAATCTTTGGCTTGGGTAAAATGGTTTGTTTGGGTGACCTAAGTGATGGGGGTTTAGATGCTCAATGCTGAGATAAAATGTGCTTTTTGGCTCAACAATGACAATTGTTCTTGAAATATAGTTTTTGGAAACCAATTTGAAAATTTCATGGTCAGACATTCTGAAAATTTTGGGTGTTCACATAACTTTTGATTGAGAAACTCCAATTTGTATTATGTAAAAGCCAAAAGTTAGATTTTTGTGTCTAGTTTCTTTCCTTCAAATTTTTGCCAATTTTATGTTGATTTGACTTGCCAATTAAATAATTTATTTAGAACTTTGTTTCTACAACATTTCTGTAGAATTTTATATAATCATATTTTTTGTCAACTTCGTAATATTGTGTCTTTCTCTCTATTTCTTCTTTTTCAAATTTTAAACTCTTGTTGATTGTCTATTATCTAGAGAATCTATAGACCACTGTTTAAGGAAGCTGAGTTGAATTGGTACCTTTTCCATCATTCCAAATGTCGTTAGTGAATAATTAAGGCAATTTTGTTTTAGTCATGTCCTGTCATTCATGTTTCTGCTCTCAGTTTCCAATGTCATTACTTCTTAACACCTTGCATGTTTTTATGATCTATAAAAACTTGTTGATTCTATGTTATACAAAGAACCTACATACAAAGTTAAGATAAATAGACTTAATTTGACACCTTTTTTATTGTTCAAAATATTGCCATAGTCATCAAATCAATTATGCTTTTGTTGTTCTCTGTCATTCGAATTTATGCCCTAAGTTTTTCAATGCCATAAGTCTTTACCCCATGCATGTCTATAAGATTCTATTGATTTTCTATTATGCACAGAGTCTATAGAACAATTTTCAGATCAATCCAAGTTGATTTGTTAGGGTTTTAGTTAGACCAAATGTACCTCTTTAACCTATTTTACATACTCTATTTCATGTGTTTTCTGATTTCTCTCAAAGCTTTCCAGTCCCATGTCTCTAAGATCTGGAAAGGTTTCTAAAATATATTACTTGGAGTTGATTTTTTTATGTATAGGGAGTCTCCCTACCAAATTTCGTGTCAATTTAAGATAGATAACTTAGTTTTTTAAGTCATCAAAATCACTCGTTGAGTTACGTTTTCATGTTTTTCAGACTTTGGCTAAATTTTCATGTTTAGCTTGTTACCTAAGTTCAATCTCATTTTAGTGTCCAATTCTGTTTTTTTTGTGTTTTAGACAGAGTTAGAGTTTGTAATGTATTGAAATTTAGTATAAGGTGACTAGGCTTGCAAATCTTAATTTAGTGTGCCAGTTGTATTATTGTTATTATGGATGTTGTGTTGGATTTTAATGTTATAATTCTCATTTGATTCCAAATTTGCATTCGAATTCATGAAGGAATTCACGCTAACATATTATGTGACTCGTGACAATGGTCATTGCACATAGGTTCAAGATTTAACTTGATTTCTGTTTGGGTTCAATTTCAAAATCATGCATATCCTAATTGGACGTTCAATAATGTTCATGTGCATTCATATAGTTTATGTAATGCTTTATATCTCGGCGGGTTTGGTGGATCGGGTCCAAACCCGGACCCAAGCTCCACGCGTTAAGGGTCCTGACGTCACCCTCTTCTCCCTCGTCTTCCTCTTCGTTCCTTCTTCTACTACATCGCAAAGAAGAAACAAGAGGCGGGAGGAACAGCCGACGACGGAGGGTGTGGCAGCGGCGACGTTTGGGCCAGCAGAAGGGCGACAACACTTCGGTAAGCCCTCTTGACCTCTCTCTGCCTATTTCCTTCTTCTTTCTCCTTCTTCCATATTCTCCTTCTCCGTCTCTCATTGTTTCTGCCGCCTCTCCCTCTGTCCCGTTTTGTTTCTGTCGAGTCCCCCTCACCATTCCACGCTCCTCACACGCTCTCCCTCTGCCCACGCTCCCGTCTCTTTGCTTGCATCTCTCCCTGTAGTCTCTCCTGCTTTCTCTGTCTGCCTCCTCATTTTCCCCTTTTGTCTACTCTCTCTCTCTGCTCCACCTCCCTCTTTGCCTATGCTCCTCACTCTCTCTCCCCATTTTCTGTTTGTTTTTCCCTTTTTTCTCAAACCGAGCTCTCTCTCCCTCGCTAGTCTCCTTCTTCCCACCAGTTCTCTTCCACACTCTTTCCCCTTTGCCCGAACTCTCGTGGTCAGCCTTTCTCTCCTCATTTTCCATTTGTTTTCCCCTCTCACCCTCAGTCTAACCTCATTCTCATGGCCGACTGCCTTTCTAATAATGGCAGATCCCTATTTTTTATCAATCTTTCGCAAATCTCATCTTATTTATGGCTGTTTGGTCTCCGAAGGCAGTGATCAATCATTGGCACTCAATCGAACATTTGAGGTGGCTGCCGGGAACATTGCAGCAGTTTGAACATTAAGATTGGGGTGAGCGTGGCCTAATCAAGCTTAAATTATCTAAAATTTACCGTTAGTGCAAGTATAATTATTATTTAAGCATGCTAGACTCATGATTTGAGTATTTGGAATGCATTTAGCGATGTTGCTATTTTGGAAACAGTTTATGACTATTTTGAGAAGGACGAGGATCGACGTACGTGTATAATTGTTCATTAGCATGTTGGGTTAATTTTCGAAATAGTTAGGAAACATGGTAGAAATTTGATGTGGTTAAGAAGATTTAGAACTGTTTTAGTAAACATGTGGTGCATGTGATTGTCGATAGACGTATTGCATTGTTGGTTGGGAAAGAGCAGGTGAGTTTGGGAAGACACCTCAATCAAGGAAAACAAGTGAGAAACGTGCATGTAATAAGTCGAATCCAAGTTTTGAGTTCTAATCGTTTGGTGGAAACCTCAAAGAGTTGGGAAGATACCTTTTTGAGCACTTTGTGGGTCGATACTACTCGTCGACACCCTCTTGAGGTGATGCCATGCCTCAATTATTATGTTTCATATTTGTATATACTGTAAAACGAAGCGAGTAGAGAACTTATCGCTTGATTGTGTTGCAGGTACATCGGGTACGTTTAATAGACTTGGAGCGACCAGATTTAAAGCTTGAGGGATTTTAGATATTTTTGGCGAGTACGACAAGTATGGCAGCATTCCAAGCAAATCCCTACTTGGGGTCAACTTTTGAATGTGTGTTTCCAGAATCGTTGGATCCTATGAGTGTGATGTGATTGAATGAATGAATGTATGCACAGAAATTGAATGCTTATGTGATTAGTTTTGTTTCAAAAATCACTATGTAATTGCATTTGCATGCTAGAAATGATAATTGTTTATGACAGATGAGGTGGGGTATTGAGTCGAGTATCCCCTCGACCCCCCTTGTGCATTAGAAAGCATAATAGAATAATAACTGCATAGGACAGCTACGAGCCAATCATGGATAGAGACTACTCTCAGTGGTTTGGCTAAGTTTTGAAAAATATGATTGATGTATTTGATTAATGTGAAAGTTGTGGTATGTGGTATATGCATTGTCGTGGGCAATAATGCAATTGAATGAAATTGAAGGGTAGTTGTACTTGTATTATTATGATGACTAGATAAGAATGTCAACTATGTGTGTAGCTCTCGTCTGAAACCAATTGGAGGTATGGGTGCACTCGTGAAGTGAACCAACCTCATGAGCTAGCCAGTCATTTTGTAAATGTGCTTTCATAATGATCAGTAAGAAAGCATAAGAAATGAGAGGTCAGTGGGTTGTGGCAATGTGTTTGGGAGTTGTCCCGCCTTTGCCACTGGTCTCGCATGTTCGGAGCGTAGGCGGTGCAAGACTCTAGGTATTGTTGTGTGATGTGCTTGGAGCGTTGGGCTCCCGCCTTCCCAAACTGGGTGTCCTAGGGAAGGCTGAGTATTTTCTTTGGAATTCACACATCTATGGACGAGTGCTCTTCCGCTGCAGCGTGAATGGATCTATATCTTTTCAGCCCACCAAAGGGGTTATCTCTCTACTGTAGGTCGCCTGTGGTGTGCACGTGCTTGTGTTTACTGCTAATTCACTAAAACTAATGTAAATGAAAAGAATGTGAATAAAATGAATTAGAATGATACGATTATGCATTAGTTGCATGTGATTTGTGAATGTGTTATCGTGGTCATTAAATGACCTTTATATGTCGTGGTATATGTGAGGGGCTTCCATGACAAGTCATGTAAATGTATGCCCTATCACGACATGATAGTGATTTACTTTCATATTTGTTATATCTCATATTTGAGTCTTTACGTTAGTAGGTTAGGGATTTATCTGGCTTGTTATTATACCGCGAAGGCTAAGCCTTCTATTGTTTTTATTTTTCAGGTTTTGGCGAACCCAATGCAGCAGGTTGATCAGATGGTTGAACTCACATTCTACTGGAGAGGTTTTGGGTCAATTGTAGTGCTGGCACGTCTTGTTTTGGTCTTATTGATGTCTTGTTTTTGTTAGGCATCAATGTCAGGGTTTTGAGGCATTTTTGTCATATATGTTATTGAGAAATGTGGAGTAATTTTGTATGAACGAAATTGATTATATAATGGAAAGTTTGCCTCATTGTTTGAATTGCATGGCTCATTTTCTTTTGAATTGTTGTGTCGTCGCACCTCAGTATTTTATGTAAAAAAAACGGTTATTTGATGGTAAAAAAGGTTGGGGTATGACGGTTTATATTTACTTTGTAGCATGCATTTAATTTCAAACTTGTGCACTTACAATTAGGTCCATATAAAAATCAAGTTGGGCTGTCAACTACATGCATGCCACAATAGTAGATGCATGTCCTAGGCCCAAAGTAACTTTCATGTCAATACAAGTTTCAAAAACATAGATTTTAAACTGCACATTTTCAAAATTGCACTAGTTTTCAAACCAACCTAAACCACGTTGGTTTTACTTGATGCCTTAATCAAGGCCTGACATCGAGACCACTACCATGAACCTAACATTAATTCAAGTTGGAGTTAGGCTAAAAGCCTGATCCTATAAGTTTATTCAGGATAACTCCTTTGGTTCAATGCAGGTTTGGCCGTGTGAACTTAGAATGCATCTAGATCTCATCAATTGAATTTTAGATCTTTGAATTTGAATTTGTATCTAATTAAATATGGAATTAGAAAATTGGATCTTGATTTGGATATATTATTTAGAGTATCAGATCTAGATTTCAAGTAACTTGGACCATGGTCTTCCATAGTATTAGATTCAAATTTGGAATTTGAATACTATATCTAGAACGTTGGATTTCAGATTTTGTAATTTGGATCAAACTTTCAGCCCTTTAAGAATTAGATCCTAATTTGCATTTTAGATTTTAGGTCTCCACATTATCTGGACCAAGGTCTCACATTTTACAATGTGGATTTTAGAACTTGAACTCAGATTTAAATGCTAGCCAACCCTTAGCTCCAAACCATAATTTAAAACTTTAAAGAGAAAATCCCAAAAATTCCAAGCACATGTGACTAGACAACGATCCAAGGGCTGATCATACACACCCTTGACTATCCCTTACTCCTAAAGGGAAGGTGTCTAGTTTCAATTATGCTAATTTTTTCTCTCTCATCATACTTAGTTCTTTCTCCTTCCAGCTTAATCTAAACTTGGATTTAATAGAAAACCTAGAAGGGAGATTCCCCAAATGGTGCAGTTAGGCCTGAATTTAAGAGAAAACCTTAAAAGTTCCAAGCACATAACTAGAAAAGCCCTCCAATGGCTAACTATCCCTTACTCCTGAAGGGAATGTGTCTAGTTTCAATTATGCTAAATTTATCTCTCTCATCCACACTTAGTTCCACCTCTTTCTGGCTTAATCTAAATCTGGATTCCATAGAATACCCCAACCAACTACAGCCTGTGCATCTGAATTAGGCTTCATAAGGGCCAAAGTGGCCACAATTCAAGAATTCATTGAAGGCAATTAATTAGACCACAAAAGTACAAGGTAAAACATGAAATTGATAAAGGCAATGCCCATACAATGAAAATTTCACCTTGTTACTGCCCATTGTTTCCTTCCTCTCTCTCTCTCTCTCAATGTCTCATTCTTCCTTCCCTTCTTCCTCTCTCCCTTAGTCTCTTTCTCTCTCTCTCTCTCTCTCTCTCAATGTCATTCTCTCCTTCCCTTCTTCCTCTCTCCCTTAGTCTCTTTGTCTCTCTTTCTCTCTCTAGTCATGGAAACTTGCCTTGATGTCTGGCCCTGGTTTTGCAACCAGGCCTGGCATACATTGGCGGCCATATGTCTATTTGTTTTGTCCTTGGGATTTTTTGTTCAAGGCTGGTTCTTGTTGGACTTCAATGCATGTGGTCTGAACCATTATCTCAAGAGCTTGGGTTTCTGGACTCTTTGCACCACTTGGTTATCTGGATCATATTTAGTTGAACATGCTTGCTTTATAGAGCATAATACCAAAGGCAGCATGTTTTCATTTGCAGATGTTAGATGCTTTATTTGTGGTATTTGAAGTGGACTTAGTACAAAGTTCAAGATTTTGGCATCATTGTCAACTCCTCACTTCCAGTTTCTGCAAGCAAACATAGCTTTTTTGGTCTGTGATAGTGACAATCAACTTTTTAATATATCTGTAAGTGGTTGTTTAAGGCTTTCACAAAAACCATGCATGCGAAACACCATAAAGTTGTACTTACAAATAGCGACAATTGCAATTGCAGCACCAGTGTCTCATGTATGGGTAGAGCCGTAGAGGCACATCATCAACTTTAATTGTAGCATGTTTTCCAAAACACAAGAAAGAAAAATAGGCCACATGCTAAATCGAAAGACTGACATCAAGGAGTGTTGTGCAGAATGTGCACTCAATTAAGAAGATGCAAAGACATTTGAATATGCATGGGAACAAATGATTTATGCCTATGACCTGGAAGAGAATGTTTGGCTTCAAATGTTGTATAAAGACAAAGAAAAGTAAGCATTGACATACAGAACATTTGTGTAAGTATGATGAACACACAAAGAGTTGAGAGTATGCATGACACACTGAACAGGGACTCTACTATTATTTGTCAATATACCGATTTATGGAAAAATATGAGCTATTTGTTGATGGTGTTAAGCAGAGTAAACTTGAAGAAAATGTGAAAAGCTACAATTTAAGACCTCAAACTCTAAGCATGAATATGTTGGCTGGAGCTACAACTATGAATACACCAACTACATTTGAGTGGTTTAAGCAGGAAGCAATCCAAGCAACTAATTACAGCACAAAATTAGATATGCAAGAATCAAATATGCATAGGTACTGTGTGGTATGACATGGAGAATGATTTCTTAAAAGGAAGATTTTGTATGTTACTTACTATGCTGATAGCAGCATTATGCAATGTTCCTACAAGAAATATGAATTCAAAGGTATTTTATATTGTCATGTGCTAAAGGCGCTTGATTGAGAGAATATTAAAGAAGTATCTGATACATATATCATGAGAAGATGGATGAAACACACAAAGGTGGAGATATTGAAGAGGATGTCTGATATTCCTTATGAGGAGGATCCTAGGCATCAAATCGCCTCCTGTTACTAGCTTTATGCAGATCACTCATGCATGTTGCACACTTGACAACAAGAGTCAACTGCGCATATGAATACATGAGGCAGTTCACAATTGAAGTTCTAGACAAAGTGTTGTTACTTTGCTAAGAGAGCAATGCAGCTCTGAAATGTCAGTCTTAAAGAGATAGTCTGATGGCAACAAACCATCAAAGAAGAGAATGAATAATTCGAGTGTAAATGTCGTATTCGACAAAACATGCTTCAATGTTGTCAATTATGATGGAATGATACAAACAACAAAAGGTTTGAAGAGGGAGTCAAGATCTAATATCAGGCACCATAGGACAAAATTTTTTTTGGAAAATACTAGCAAGAGAAAGAAGAAGAGACAACTAAGTGGTCTCCAAGAACAACCAACCAATCTATCAAGTTACGTTAAAGTAGAAAATCATGGTGTTGAAACACTGATGTCATCCTAACTAACGTAGTAGTTATATCCAAGTGGCGATTTTCTTGATCTCATGGTAAGTTTTGATATTTACCACTATTCTTTATACAAACGTATCGTAACACACAGTATTTGACTATCACAGAGTTGTGTGTGGTTTTGTATCATTTCCAATAAGAATCAGCAGTTGTGCTTCCTCATTGAATAATCATCATTGTGTTCTACTAATAGAGCCATACAAATCTTTGCCTTAGAAGAACTACCTAATTGCATATGATTTTCTAGTTTCTAGTGATTACTTATGCTTGCACATAATTAACACATTATCTTGTTATACCTCTAGTCGCCAATGAAGTAAAACAAGTGATACTATCTTCGAAAATGTTTCGTGACATCTTCTTGTGTAAATCTTGACTTTCGTCTGCTACAAAGATCTTCTATGAACTTCATCACAAATACACCACAATCATAGTTGTCTTGTTGTTGAAGACATTTGATGAGAAATAATTTGTAGTTGCCTAGATTGCAATGGAATGCTCTTGTAAAGACCCTATATTGTAGAAGAAGTAGATGAAGTAAGGGTTGTCTACATGATCTCTTGTACTCAACGATATAATCCTTAACATGCATAACATCACTACTACATTGAAGGCCTATTGTTCGGGATCAAGGAAGGTTAGAGAATTGTACATCTATACACATTTCTTCTTGTTGTTGACAACGTATATTTTAGGTCGACCCACAAATAAGGAAGAAAGACATGGAATGAAACATACAATTACAATTATATCATACAAGTGGAGGCAAAATTGGGCAGACCATTTCACATTCTATTGATCCAATTGGAGTTTTCGCTTCTTCCTTCAGTCTATCAAAAAGAGTTCTTTTCTATTATCATAGTATTATAGTGCGACAAATGTCAAGATTTTGCATCTGCCTAGCTATATGCTAAATCTAACAAATGATCAACAATTTCCCATAGCAAACAAAAGTTGTAACAGGAAATAACTGTGAGAGCAAATCTACCATGAAACATGAAGTCAATATTATCCAAATATGACCCCACTGAAATGAATCTAACATTTTCGTAAATCCATCGATAACCTACATAACTATGTCTCACACACGTATGACAGCCACAAGAAGGAATAAGAAATACATAACCATTACATTATTGTTCTCATTTGAAGGCCAAAAATTTTCCTCCAAAATGGTCATAAAATTGTTCGCAAGGGATCAACTCTTTATGTTTGTTTGGCTTTGTGCCTTCCTCCTTCCATTTGTTGGTTTGGATTAAGTAGTTTCTAACCTGGTTTTCAATGTTGGGGCATCTATTACTATGGAGCTTCCTGCTTCCCCTCCCATTCTTTTTGACTGCCACAAACTCCTAGTTCTAAGGTGTGCTATTTATCACTACCTAAACGACACAACACTAATACTTCTTTTCAATAAATGACATTAAAAAACTTCTGCCAATTTGGCACTACTTCATCATATGTTGTGCCAAATATTTCAAATATTTTAGGAACAACGAGAATCTCTAGAAGTGTGATATATGCTGCCAACTTTGTACAATTTTGATCGTGAAATAGTTTGCCGCACATGGTTTGTGACACTTTCCTATGTAAACCTTAGCTTGTGCCCTTTGTGTAATCATCCATGAACTTGATCGTGAAAACACTGCAATCATAACAATTGTTTTGCTGGGATATTTGACATGAAACACCTTGCAATCTTTTGACAAGTTGATTCATCCCTCTTTTCATGAAAGTATAATGTCGAAAAAAAGAATCAAGTTAGTACGTTGGAACATGAAATGTATTATATGCATTGTTATAACCATTAATATGCATACTAATGCACATGCATTGATTGCACTTGTTGTTCAGGCTCAATGTGGGTAAGCAAATTGTTCATCTACAGACATTTCTTCCTGTTGTCAAAAATGTATAGTTCCCAATGTGTTGGTTCAGTCCCCAAACATGACATAATGAACTAGATGGACATACAAGAAAAATATTAGTGAAAACTAAAATGTGAAGGATCAATAATAGCTGTGCAGTACATATCATTTCACAATTGAGAACACCCATGTAACCTGGAAGAGCAGAAAGTGTTCCCATGACTTTGCCAACATTCTGGTCGTTCAATGTTGTCCTAATTATTTCCTATTCTGGTCGTTTAAGGTTTTCTCTTTCTCCTAATCTCTCAACAGTCATTCAATATAAACATGCATTATATGATCCACATACATAAAGGTTGATTTCTAATTGGAATATAGAACTTTTCCTGAGTGTGTTTCACATATTATTATCAAGCACAAGAGTTAGAGATGCACTCCACAAGCTTAAGACTTGAATTAAAATCTCAAAATAATTGAAAATCATGTAAATAAAGTTAAAATAAATCTTCAAAATATATGGGAGATGTGGATAACATTCACTTTGTCTCAAAGTTGCCATAAAATTAGATTTTATGTTGGTTCGTATAGCTGAAAATTAGAAATGTTGATTCTAAAAAAGTTTGTTACTTAAAAAATGATGACAAATTGTTGAAAATTTGCTTAACTTTTCATAAGTCTAAATCAGCAAGAGGAATGTTCCTCTTAAGAGCATGTTCTCATTTATGTTGGGTATTCATGGTGGGCTTAGACATAAATAGGAAACTTTCTTTTCTAAAACTAAATTAGATTTTTAAATCTTATGCCAAAAGATTTGTCCATTCCTTGGATGATTTCCACATGTTTGATCTTCTCTTTTGGGAGAAATGAAAGTTTCATTCTCAATATGATTTGCTAAATCCTTGCAGCAAGCTTTGGGTTGGTAGCTTTCAGACCAGTTGGCCTTAGAGTATCAGGTGCAAAATACCTGTCGAACTTACTTGAATTCAGGAAGCTTTAGGAGGCTTAATATGAAAAAAAATGATATGGATTACTTTTTAGCTTCATAGCATAAGGCAAAGCTTTGAACCAGAGGAACAACTACACTCACCCCGAGTTCATTGCTCGACACATTTAGTTTGATAGTTTTTCTTGTATCTTATCAAGGTCTTTTGGATCACGAAGGTTTTTCCTCATGGCGTCTCATGCTGAATTTTTATAAGTTCTCAATTGTCGGGGTCAACATTAATGTGTATAAAATTTCTTGAGATGCAATGCATTGATTGGATAGGGGATTTCGACCCCATCGGCAACAAGAATTGCGAGGTAGAACCTCTTTGATGACATATGGTACTTCCTAATTCAGTGCCCATTTTCCTTTAGGTCTACTCTTGAGTGGAACTACTGATCTTAAAACAAGGTCATTTACCTAAAATTTTCTTTCAATGACTGACTTGGCATATTGTCGAACGACTCTTTCGTTATAGATTTCAATGTGCTCTGCTGCTTGTAGCATTTTCTTGTCTAAGAGGTCTAACTTAGCAAGTCTCTTTTGTTGGTACTTTCCAGTTGGAAGATCAATGAGAGCAGCAAATTTTATTGCTGGTTTTTGGACATGTAATGGAATGACAATTTATGTTCCATATACTAATTGTACTAGTGTCGCATCAATGGGAGTTTGAATCATGGTTCGATACATCCAAATTGCATTGTGATTTTCTCATGCCAATCCCGACCTGTTTTGATAATTTTTTCTAAGACACGAATCAAAATTTTGTTAGTTGCTTCTTCCTGACCATTACTTTGAGGGTAATGTGGCAGAAAAATGATGTATTTTGTATTTGTGGCAGAGATTGTGCATTTTCTCATTTTTGAAAAATGTGGTCATTGTCCGAGGCAATATCGTGTGGAAAGAGCAAACCTACACAAAAGGTTTTTATAAATGAAAAATACAACATGTCATCCTTTGATTGTTTTTAAGTGATTGCCTCCACTCTAAAAATGTGAACTCTTTGTACTTTAAATTTGAGAAGTATTTTTAAGTCATTGTATTAAGGCCTCGTGTTCTGTGATGTTATGTGTGCAAGAAAAATTTAATTTGAGAAAGTAAGGAATCATTTCCTTCTTTGGCGCAATGAAAAGTATCCCAATGCCTACCCCATCTATGCTTTTATATCAATCAAAGTGCATCTTTCACATCGGCTATGATTTGGTCGCTAGGATTTGCTCATCATTTGAAAAATTATCATTTGCTTTGATTTCCTTAATAGAAGAAGTATGATTGTCCAAGGATGTATTGAGTGGATTGAGTTTGGATAAAATTTTGACATCGCATGATAATAGGTATTGCCAAGGTTAAACAAGTGTTTTTCATGTGCAAGTAATTCTTCTCATACTGCACAAATGTTTTGCTGACATAATAAATAGCATGCTCTATTCGGCATCCTTCTTCACAATTATGGGATGGTTGATGTTATAATGCATGATTCTTCTTGTTAATTCCAATGTTAGGTCACTCCTTGTTGTGTTGGAAAGCATGAAATAAGCTTGTTTTCTTGGTCTTCTGATGGAATATATATATATATATATATATATATATATATATATATATATATATATATATCATACTTTTTTCAATAAAATGTTTGTGTTGTATGGCTGCGTCATAAATCACTTGTATTTTTTTGTAAACTTCTCCTCGTTTGTAGCTTGTGGACAAGTGAACCATCAGCAGCTTTGCACATGATGATCATCTTACTGAACCTTGCCCATGATGACACAGCCATGTTCTTTTCTTGTACCCAAGATGTTATAAGACATACTATGCTTTCTCCTTTCCGAATTCCGTAGACATGAGTAAATATTGAGCGGTGGTATACATGCTTGTTCGATTATTCTTTCTCTTTTCCATTGTGTTGTTATAAGATTGTTCTCCCTTGGATCTTTATATGGCATGTATCTTACGCTACGAGGTTGAAACTAATTTCAACGATAGAGACAATCTTTTCTAGTTAATCCATTGTGGGCAGTGGCCGATTCAGGGCTATCATGTTCATACCAACTCAGACTTTAATATCTTAGGACTACCTTCAGTTGAGTCTGCTGCAAAATCACATGCTTCACTTTCGTGAGATGTAAATTTTGTACAACATCAAGTGCATAGTAGATGAACAAATTTATGTTATGTCAAAAAGAGCAACTTATTTGATTGACCCAATTTTAATAGCATTTTTTCAACAAAAAAATGATTAAACAAATGGCTCAAAACTGGGTCCAACATTTGAATCTAATTACCATTATAAATAGTAAAAAATCATATCGTTCTTTACTCATGGATTGTCTGGAGACAAGATTTAGTTTCCATGAAAATAGAATTATTTAAAATTATTAACTATTCCTGCTCTATGGGTGGCAAGGAACAACATTTGAACCTGATGTCAAACGAATCTGAAAATATGTGCCTAAAATAAAGGCCACACTCAGACATCATCGAAGATATAATATTTGCCCAACTTAGACCAGCAAAGGCTTACAGTGGCCTAGACCATAGATCAGGCAGTGCTTTGGACCTACCAAATCTACCTTTTCAGCTTTCTGTGAGAAGATTATGTTGCAAGCCGCTCAATGCACCATCACTTTTTCTCATCTTGAAACAAATTGTAAACATTCTTGTGAAAAGATGAAATGCAAGTCCCCCTCTAGATCTACCACAAGATGAAAGAACTAAGGCAAAAAAATTTTCAAAAAGGGACCAAACAATTTTTCTAAAAATAACTATAACATGGCCAAAATTCATCTATGTATCAGTTATTCCACAGCAAGTTGTGGGAGCATTTTCTAGCTGCTTGGCAAAACATTACATGTGCAACCACTCAACTAAAAACAAGCATTCTTGATCATATAACATCTGAAGTTTAGAAGTTCACCTATTTAAATTGACATTGATATTTAAAATATTTATACCATTTGTGCACTCAGTTATTTCTTCATCATGTCTCTGTGCATGAGTTGCTTCATCATAGTCCATTTTTAACCAGAATAGGGTTCTCTTATAATATGGTTGTCATGAAGGCGTCTACCTCACAGAAAGGTAATCATTTTCTGACGCCTCTCTATGTTGTCCATTCTATAACTCTATCTGTTGATTATAGTCCATTAAATTTTCTATAATCTATATGAACTAATAAATGTTTACTTAAATTATGTTTCATCAATTTATTAATGTTTACTCGGTTATTTCTTCAAAGGGGCCTTATTGTAGTTATTAAGTTTTTTGCTAAATTCTCACAAAACTTAACAAAAACAAAAGTTACATAAAAATTAATAAGCAGATAAAGCTTCACGTTTTCGTTTTTATAGAAAAAGCTTATCAAAAGCCAAGTTCTGGTATATATGAGTTTTGTGAAAATATAATTCTAAATTGTGTCAATTCAATCTTATTGTATAAAATCATATATTTCTCGGAATTCAACAAAGTTCAAGAAAAGCTGGTCTTGTTCCGTCGCTCTTATTTATTCACTTGCGTGATGCCAAATTTCTGCGGACAACAATACTGCAATGAACGAATTAGGATCTTCCAGTGACGTCAGGCTTTGCCAGCCCCGCAAGAACATTTCGTTTGAATTATACTGCGCGGACGTACCCAGCTGTCTTTTAAACTTGCTTAAGCAGCAGTTGGAATTCGGGTAAGCGCCTCCTTCTCTCAATTTGTCAGTTGCAGTTCGCATGGATCGGCGGTTGCCCTTCTGTTTCCTCTCCTCTTTGTTTTCCCCCTTTACTGTTCGATTTTTATGTTACTTTTTAATCAGCATAGTTTTCTGTTGTGTCTCCCAGTTTTCTTCTGAAACTAGTGCATGTAATTTTAGGGTTTTTTTTTTCCATCGTCAGGACTCTGAATGTATTTGCGTCTCACATGTTTCGGATTCCGATTTCTTGCTGCCTTATTCTTAACGGCTTGATTTTGTTTTCGAAGATCCCAAAATGCATACTATTTTCTCGTTGCTGACTCCCAGCTAGTCTGTTAATTATGGGAACAGGTTTTTGGATTTATTGTCTTGAGATGCTTTACATTAGGTCTTAGATAAGGGCCGGGTGGAAGTTTAGGGTTTGGGAAGAAACATATTGTCTATGCCGAAGCCTAATGTCCGTCGTATTGGGAAATGATGGATGTTTCGGTCGTCATGGGAAAATGATGGCGGTTTTCACTTTTCTCATCAGAGGAAAGGCTTAAGTAAAATTCGTAGACGAGAAATGTAAGAGAAGAGGAAGAATTCTAACAGAGAAAAATGGTGGATCAACTTGATGAATGAGGATATTTAAGGGTTTTTTATAATTAGAAGCGTGGATAAGCTAAGCTAATTCATGCTTCATCGAATGTGCCAAGAATTGGATTGGAGAATTTAGTACTTATAAGCGTTGAAAGAGGGATTGAAATTTAGCAGGGCCAGTCATTCCTTTGATCATTACATGAAATCTAAAGTTTAAACTATGAAAACAAACTAGCAATCAAAGAAGTGCAAGAAAGATCTATGTTTGTGCTGAAGGATTTTAAGGATAAGTTTTGATGAAAGAACACAAAGGAGATATTTGCAAGTCTCAATGAGCTATCTATGGATAACTTCTATAACAAGTATACTCGATCTTTTAAGTAGGGCCAGAATGAAGATTTGTATGCTTGTGAATATTCCTAGTATGAACTACCTCAGTATCTCATTTTCACTAGATCATACATTATTTGTTCTATTAATTAGGTATCTCAATTTGTGGATGCACCAAGGGTTGGATATATGGATGCTATGAAAAAATGTTGATGTATTTGAATGGGATTATAAATGATGGATTGGCTCTGATACACGAGTGCGCCTGTGCACCTGAAGTGTGGGTGTCGACTCGCTTGGACATGGGTGTGGGTACGGACACGTCTCCGACATGGTGCTGGTTGGTGTCGGGTACAGTCAATGTACCCAGGGTCGTATCCGACCTTTTCTGGACACAGTCAACATTGATCGATTCCTCTTTTGTCCATTTTTTTGTACCTTTTTTCACTGACCGACTCCTTTTGGACTTCTTTTTTTAGCCAACTGCTCCTCGCCTTTACCTTGTCCTTGCATCATCTTCATCTCAATCTTGCATGTCATTTTTTCCTTGCTTCTTTTCCCATTTTTCACTGGCCAATGATTTAAGTCCTTCCATTCTACAAAGCATTACAACTGCCGTGTTCTCTTTTCCACTTTCGTGACTGCAACTGCATACATACAGTTATATATTGCTGTGTCTGTAATCATATGCTCAATATACGACTTAGAATTTATATATTCAATACATAACAATATAATTATATGTATTGTATTGGATTGTAATCTTAATGAATGTATTTTTCCATATTGTGTGTGTATATATACATATATACGGGCAGCCATACCCGCGTACCCGTGATTTTGAATTTTGTCTGCACCCATACCATAGCCGCATCCGCACCCGTACCCATGTGACATAGTGGATTGGTTTATTGTAGAAATAGAACTACAAACAAATTACATAAACTTGTTGCCTATGTAGATGCACATTGGGCTGGAGATCCTAATAGAGGAGATCTATTTTTTAGGTATTATATTTTTATTTGACACAATCGTGTGTCGTGGAGTAATCAAAAACAAAGGCCAAGGCAAAATCAAACATGGAAGCTGAATACAAGGTTCATGGTAGCAGCCTAGCAGGCACTGTTGAGGTCACGTAGGTTTGATATTTGGTGGGTGATTTAGGATATACTATCCCCCACATCTCTATTTTTGTTTGACAACCATTGAGCCATTAACAGTCTTTAATCCTATTCATCACAGTCTCATAAAGCACACTGAAATGGACTGCAAGCATGTTATTAGTCAAACTATGCTAATTTTCGGCAGAAGACCAAGTTGTTGATTTATTTATCAAAGGACTAACTAAGCAATATTTTTGCTATCGAAGAATAAGTTGTGCACAGTTCAGGATTCTATGCAACTTGAGAGAGGGTGTTCAGATGTAGTAAATCATGTTTGAATCTTGATCCAATTGAGGGCAGATCCAAACATGTCTAATATGGGGCACCTCTATTTCAGACATGCAAAATTGTTTTATGTAATGCCATGTGCTGCTCAAGTACAGCAATACCCATAACAAACTGGTATGATACACCAGTGTAGGTACTGGTACGGCTTCAGGCACACTTCGGCTATGGTCAATGCCACATCGAGTATGGTCACCATACCCGAGGCCAAATTTCAGTCCATTTCCAGACTCGGTTGAAAAACGGCAAAAAAACGCTGGTTTCTGAAAAAAAAAGAGCAAAACAAAAAAAAAAAGCTTTTTGGCATCTTTTTTTTTTTCATTTTATTTTTAGGTTTTTTTCTTCATGGTTTTTTAATGCCAAACTGGTTGTTTCCATTTTCTAATATTTATTTATTGCTTATCTACTTATTTTTTTTATGTTGTCTTCTGAGTTTCTCATTTATTTTATTCTTTCTTAATTTTTAAGATTTTTAAATTTTTACCGTATTTTTCTTTTTTTTTTTTCAAGCTCACCGTATTAGGTTAAAAATATAAAGAATTAGGTTTGAAGGCATGATTAACTGCTGTTGTTTCTCCCTTGAACTAATTTTTTTTTCTCTTCTTTTATTTCCTGCATGATAAACTATGGTGAGATGGAGTAGCACCATCCAAATACCCAAACAGATTATGACTAGATAAGCTTTTCATGGAGGAGTTGAATTGGGAAATTGGAGGAAACACTAGCACGCAATGAGGAACCCATCAATGAAGAGATAAGGAGAAACAAAGGTATATGGTATAAGGAGGAAGGCTCAAGAATTAGTAGGAGAATATCAATCAACATTAGAACTTTGAAATTCTAGTTGAAAACAGCAGCCATGACCTCCTCCCTTTTTGGGGGGGTCACACCAACAAGAACACATCCAAGTTCAGTCTGATCTGCATGGTCGGATCTGAAACAATTGTGTTTCTGCCTCATACGCTGATTGACATCTCAATGTAAAAGTCCTCGAGAAAGTGTGATCAACAGAAACATTGTATCTGTACCAATGTTCAATAAAAGTAGGACAGAGAATGTGGAGAAATTGCAGATTGATACAAATTAACTTTGTTTTGAGCAACAGATATGTTGTAGTTCATGATGCTTGCTGTTCTTTAACAGATATATATATATATATATATATATATATATATATATATATATATATATATATATATATATATATATCTTCATTAACTGAAATAAAAAGTTCGTTCAGAGTTCATGTAGTTATAGAATTTATGTATGGAAGTATAATTAGCTCAGTTAATGGAAGTTCCACCCTGGAGATCGAGACTGTAGGGTAACAGAAGAGGCAACTAAGACAAATCAGATTCTTCCCTTTTGATGCCCCAAGTTATCTGTTTAACATATGGACAAATGTGAAGATTCTTTGTGCATCCTGCTATGTCTCTCTCACCATGTAATCCCGCAAGTACTAAGTTGCTAGTGTCTCTTGGCAAAGTGCCAATGTAGACCCTGAACTCTACAGATTGAAAGTATTAACGGTCATATACCTCTGTTTCTGAAGTGCCAATTGCTACTGTCCCTTGCATCTTCCGGGCCTGGAAAATTTTCCATCCTACTGTGCATGTTTGTCCCGCTGGGGTGCAAAGAGGAGGACAGAAAATGAGTGTAGTCAGTTACACGACAATTTATGTTGATTCTGATTAGTGTTATTTGGAAAAATTTCATTCATGAAATGATGATGACTTTTGTTTTGTACAAATATTTATGAAGCATGTGGTAATCTTGCTCAAATCTCTAGTTTCTAGAGTTAATAACTGCAATATCCTAATTTATATAATTATTGCTGCGCCAAATTCATTTCTAGATACTTATAATTTATGCAAATTTTGGGGAAGTTGTGCATGAAGTACTTGTTTCAAACTTTATAGTTCTTGCAAATGCAATGCACTAAGCATATGGTTCTTGTAAATCCAATGCACAATAACAATGTTTGGATGGAGGGAAATAGAGGGAAGGGAAAGAAAAGAAAAGGTTAACATGGTGTTTGGATGTCTGCTTAAAGAGGAGGGAAAATAAAATATTAAACGAAATTTTGTTTAGATAGGAAGGAAGAGGAGAGGAAGGGAAATGAAAGGAAGAAAGAAGGGAAAGAAAAGAAAAGGTTAACATGGTGTTTGGATGTCTGCTTAAAGAGGAGGGAAAATAAAATATTAAACGAAATTTTGTTTAGATAGGAAGGAAAAGGAGAGGAAGGGAAATGAAGGGAAGAAAGCTTTCGATCTCCTAGCACTCCAAAATGGCGAGATTGGGAGGGAAATACATGGATACAATAAAAAATGACAAATTTGCCTTCTCTCTCACACACAGATGGGCAGATCAACTGATGCCTGCTCCCTTTGTCTCATTCTCTATCAAGCCAGTGGTGCGTGAGGACAAAATTGTTCTCATTGTTTAATTGCTTGATTAATTTTTTGCTTGAAGATGTCTATTTCCCGATTTTGAGAAATACCATCGTTTTGTAATTCAACTGTCAATATGTGCTCCATAGTTGGAAGCCTGAATGATGCAATCGGATTGTTTGGTGAAATGAATGTGGAAGACTTGAGCAATCAAATTCTTTGTGATCGTTCCAGTCTTATAAGGGTGTTATTGTAAACAAACTTAAATTCTTCCTCTTCTTTCATTTATATAGTTAAAGTAACATGTCCTATAAACCAAGCTCTCTTTTTTTTAATATTTCCTTTCATTTTCTTTTTTCTCCTCTTATTCCATTCTTTTCTTCTTTCCTTTCCATCCTTTATATCATTTCCTTTCATTTCATCCAAACATAGTGTAAGTTTAAATGTAACCCTTACTGTTCGTAGCTTTAACTTTTATTTGTAGAAGTTATTGAGTAAACAGCATGTGTCCAGATATGAGGCCTTTGTTTTGAGTGGGTTTAGTCTTTTAGCTTTACGGCCATTAGTTTGTTGCATGAAAGTTCTGTGATCTAATAGTTTAATATTTGATACTACAATAAAATTATGTCATGGCTGTATTCAGGACCCTGGATGGTGCTTTTCTTGAGAAGTCTAAATGTTCTTATTTGTATTTTTGTCTTTATTCAGTTCCTGCAGATAATGGAGCTGGAGACATCTAATGGTAGCATACCT
Organism: Nymphaea thermarum; assembly: GCA_011799765.1. Classification (NCBI taxonomy): domain Eukaryota; kingdom Viridiplantae; phylum Streptophyta; class Magnoliopsida; order Nymphaeales; family Nymphaeaceae; genus Nymphaea; species Nymphaea thermarum. The sequence goes on along the minus strand of JAANDH010000658.1, from coordinate 65,155 downwards.
GCAGACGAAGCTCATGCATCATTGATCCATGGTCTTCCTGATGACCTTGCTCTTCTTTGCTTAGCCAGGGTTCCACGGACTTACCATCATGTATTAAAATGTGTCTCAAAAAGATGGAGGGCACTTCTATGCAGTGATTTGTGGTACTCTTATCGGCAGAATCTTCAGTTGGCAGAGTCCTGGGTTTATGCTTTTTGTAGGGACTCCTGTGATTGTCTCTGCATTTATGTCTTAGATCCCTCCAGAAGGTGTTGGAAGCACACTAAAGATCTCCCAATCCCATGCATGAAAAGATATGGCATGGCGTATGCAGTACTGGAACGAAAATTGTATTTGCTGGGTGGCTGTGGTGAATCTGAAGATGCAAGTGATGATGCCTACTGCTATGATGCTCTCACAGACACATGGGATAAAGTAGCCTCGTTGTTAGTTCCAAGGTATCCTTTTGGCATGAATAGATTGACATTCTTGCTCTTTTTGAATGATTTGAGCGTTATGGAAATATCATAAAGCTGTTCTGTTAACACACAGGGAATTAGTTGTGTACTTGCACCTCTTTGTTCACCAACAGAGTTCCTTTTGTGCTTGCTCGATGCAATCTGTGCTAACTTCCTCATCAAACTAATTATTGAAAACATATAATGTCAAAGCTTAGATTTTTCTCATGCTTGTCTGATTGGTCCGTAAGCTAGAATAGGATCATGAGTTGTTTTTGTCCACATGAGATTGATTTTTTCCTCGCCTGACAATATCCTTTATCTCGAAATGGTCGATGGAGAATGTGGTTGGCTGAAACTTGTATGGGACGTTTATGTCTTAATCTGAGTCCATATGGTCTATATGTCTTAATGGCATAATTGTAGTTTTGTTTGGCAACCTGATCTAGATGTCAACTGCCTTTTGACGTGAAGGCATTCAAAGCTTTTTATGTGAGATAAATAACTTTGTTATGTTACTTTGAGTTGTAATAATAGTGGCATATCTCCAAAGTTTTGTTCATCAAGCATGACATTTCTGGAAACCTTGATGCGTTTGGCAGCAGGAAAATAAGAAAGAAAAAGGGGTTTTGTTGTGGATATCCCAGTTTTATTTTCATAATCTACAATAAATTAAACTAATCTCTTGGAACAGGTGTCATTTTGCATGTGAAGCTTTACATGGACGTTTGTATGCTGTTGGAGGCATGGGCTTGACTTCTGAATCATTACAGACATGGGAGATATATGATCCACATCTAAACTCATGGCAATGTTCTAGTGATCCCAGCATTCCTTCAGATATAGGAGAATCTGCAATAGTCAACGGGAAAATGTATATTCGCCATATCAGCCCTGACATAGTCCCAAATGCATATGCAGCCATGTTCGACCTCTCAGACAACAAGTGGCATCCTGTGGATAATGAAATGGTGATGAGGTGGCGTGGACCTGCAGTAGTGGTTGGAGGAAGTCTCTATGTCTTGGATCAGACCTCAGGAATCAAACTAATGACCTGGAAAGAAGAAACTAGAGAATGGGCTTCAGTTGGTAGGCTTTCAACATTTTTCACAAAGCCACCTTGCTGTGTTGCTGCTATTGGCAAAAAAATTTTTGTGATTGGGAAGGGGCTAAATACTGTGGTTATTGACACACAGACAGCTGGAAGAATCCAAGGTATAATGCTATGCAATTCCATTCCAGGCTTGGTGGATTTTGATGATCTAGTAGTAAGCTGCAAAACAATTTCAATTTGATATGATGATAAAGGTTGCAGCCTTACTTGTTGGGTTGAAGCTATGTGCAGCTATTTCTTTCTGCAGCAAATTTGTTCATTATTCTTCTATTGATTAGTAAAGATTACGAAAACAAAAAGGAAAAGGAGACAACCAGTAGTTTGATGATCACACACGAATTCAGTCGATATTGTACTTCTATATTTTATTTCGAATGACTTTTTCACTGTATAAACCCTTGTAAATTGTGGCATGTTCACCTTGAACTCGTATATCGTGGCATGTTGTGCCATTTGTGTGCTTTGGGAATGTAAGCTTTTGGTAATAGTCCCAATGTTTAGGCACCCTTGTGCTACCGGCAACCTTCCTGTTGCTGGGAAGAACTTGCCCAGAAACGAGAACAAGAGTAAAATGACACTTCTGCGTTTGATCTTGTATCTTATACTTTTCATTAAGGGCCTGTATGTTTCAGGCAGCAGAAAGGAACTCGCCTTCATGTGAATTGAAAATTTTGTGGACATTAACATTTAACTTACATTGTTTCACACTCTTTTATTTCCTGTCAAACAAGGGTATTGGCCCGGAAAATAACCAAATAGAGTAAATGTGCCCCAAATTTCTTAAAATAATATGGTTTTGAAATCTAATTGGATCTTCAGAATGCGATGTATGAATAAAGGGAAGTCAAACTGATATTTATCTATGTCCAGTTCGTCATAGATCCATGCAAACTGAGAAACTAAACCTAAAATGATGCATGGGAAACTAGAGTATTCAGTTTTGAAGTAAGGATTTGATTGGGATAGAATTCAAATTCATGTATTCTTAATCCAAGAGATTCCAATCTTCATATTTCTAAGAAATTCTGTTTCTAAGTTTGAAACGGGAGATACTCTAATTTGATATTGATGTCTAGATCTATAATCCAAAGTTTTGAGATCCAAAATCCAATAATATTATCTTTCATTTGTGACATAATCTTATGAGGTCTACATACAGGTGATAAATTCAGATTTGATGCTTCAATGGCTAGATCTAAAATCCTTAACTTGCATACCCAAATTTGAAATCATCCATCTTGTTCACCCTAGGATTTATGATCAAAATCCAATACCTGAGATCTAGGATCCAAATGAACTCAAGGTTAGACTAGCCAAGGGGTTAGGAGGTCTGAATCTGGCTACACTAGATCTGGTTTCGGAAGAGTCTAGTTACCAATGATGAGCTTCATTAATACCAAGTAAGACTTAGGATAAGCCTATATTGGAGTTCTTGATACCTAATCATCGGTTTTATATAGGGATCAACTGGGACCTAGCAGTAAGGTTTAAGGACTTGAGCTGAGGAATCTAAGGCCGGTATGGGTGAGATCTTAGAGTATTGATCTATGATTGAACTTCACATATGCATGGTCTATTGTTTTTGAAAATCTTTTAAAGAACCTGGCTTTTGAAATTGTTTAGAAAAACTATGTTTTGAAAATGTGCCTATGCGATGTCTGAACTGAGTCTAGTTGTTCAGATGCTAGGGATACTACCTTGGGGCATGCTACTGGACTAGCCTACATCAGTCTCAAATAGGGGTGCATGTGGGTGAGAGGTGACTAATGTGCATATTTAAATACATTTGCCAATGCATGATGAATTCTAAATAGAAAAAGAAAAACTATGCTTTTGTGGCATGTGTAACGCGTTTGGCTCGTGCGGGTCGGACTGGGTCAGGGTCCAGACCCGGACCCGAGCTCCACGCGTGAGGAGCCCGACGCGAGACCCCCTTTCTCCCTCGCCTTTCCCTTTTCCTCCTTCATCGTCCTCCTGGTGGTCTCCCGCGCAGTGAAGAAGAAGACGGTGGTGGTGCAGGCAGCGGCGACGGAGGTGGTGCCGGCGGCGAGCGGTGGCGACGGTGGCTGAGGC